>PVKY010011198.1:0-12158 GCA_004027775.1 Bradypus variegatus
TCCTGAGACAGCACCATGGCCGCACCCCCATCAGGCACATGCCAGGCAGCGAGGAACAGTCTCCCAGGACAAAACCAGTGCTGGGTGGGAAACCCTGCCACTCCACCAACAGGATCCTGGGGCTAGAAACCCTTGGGTGCCCCAAGAGAAGGCGCCATGTCTGTTGCAGTGGGTTGATCAGCATCCCCCCTCAAATTCAGAACCTACAAATGTGACTTTATTTGGAAATAGAGTCTTTGAAGATGTGCTTGGTTAAGGATTGAGAGATCACAGTGGATTAGGACAGGCCCCAAGCCCGATGTTCTTTCAAGAGGAGGAGAGGACACAAAGAGATACAAGGAGGAAGGCCACGTGAAGACGGAGGGCTGGCAGCGAGGCCACCAGAAGCCATGAGAGGGGCACCGAACAGACTCTCCTTCAGAGCCTCCGAGGGAACTGGCCCTGCTGACACCCTGATTTTGGAAGTTTGGTCTCTCAGTTGTAAAAGAACACATTTCTCTTGTTCGCTCTCAGATCACTTGCTTGAGGAAAAGCCACACACCATGTTCTGGGAACCGCAGCCTCCTCCCATGGCCAGCGCCTGTCAGGTGAGTGAGCAGACGCCATGGACATGGGGCCTCTCGCCCCAATCGGGCCTCAGACAACAGCAGCTCTGGCTGAGAGCATGATCAAAACCTCACGACAGACCCCGACACAGCTCACCTAGACCAGCCACATTCCAACTCCTGTCCCACAGAAATTGTGTGTGATGACAAATGTTTGCTAATTTGGAGTCATCTGTTGCCCGGCGTTGGCTAATGGACCCAGGCAGCAACCAGGGCTGAGATGGGTCAAACACGGAAAAACCAGCAGGATACTTCAGACGGGGAGGGTCTGCTTGTCCTTTCTCCTTTTCTTCGTGGCCAGTACCCAGCTTCCCAAGGAAACATACTCACTTTGGTTTATGTGCCGTTGGAAGACAAACTCAACAACAGCAAGTGTCTGCTCCCGAGCGAGTCCTAAGCCTCGCCCTCTGCATTCATAAAGGCAGTCACCAACTCATTCAGTCGATCGTTTACGAAGCACCATTGGGTGTGGGCTCATGAGGGGGCACTGACGTACACCCCGAATCGCGATAAGGGATTCAGGATGGTTGCTTCAGTCGCCACCGACTTATACCTCATTCGGTGCCAGCAGGACCCCTGCTGCAGCCCAGCCCCTCCCAAGTAGCAGCACTCACAGAAACAGCTGACACGCATGCTTCCTGCTCTAACACGGGTTAACTTGACTAATCCTTCCGACAACCCTTGGAGGCGTGGGGATCGAGTGTCTGATGAGCCAGGGGCAGGCAGGGCAACTTCAAACTCAAAGGGGCAAGGTCTATATCCTCTGCCCACACGCTGACAGGGCTCCCTGTTTTGGACTCCAGTTCTCCCACCAGCTGTGTGACCTTTGGCAAGTTACTTGGCATCTCTGTGCCTCGGTTTCCTCATCAGGAAAATGAAGTCAAAGCTAAGCCTATGCTGTAAGGTAGTTGTGAGGATTACCCCAGAGAAAGCCCCTGAAGCCTTAAGCACAGGCTTCTCACCAGCAGGTTTTCAGTTGGGTCCAGTCACTGGGAATAGCGGCCAGAGGGCTGAGGGCAGAGGAGGGAGGGGTGCCAGGGGAGTCACACTCAGCCCCTGCAGGGCCCTGCCTGGTTTGGGCAGTGGCTGCGTTCCTCTAGGGTCCAGCTTGTTTGCCCCAGGCCTCACCCTGCCCTGCTGGCTCCCTAGCCCTGCCCTGCTCCCATGGCTGCCCCATGTACTGGGTCTCTAAATTAACTCTCACCCAGGTGAGCTCACCTGAGGGGCCAGCCGGGTCCTGGGGTTACCACTACCCGTAACTACAAGGACTACCTGCTGAGTACCTGCCGTGTGCTGGGAGAGGCACTCTCTGGTGCTCACGGACAGTGTCTTCACGTGACACAGTGCCTAGAGGCAGGTCAAGAGGGAACACGGCAGGGATTCATGGCAAGTTCAACTCCATGGCCCACACCTTCCTCCTAGTCCAAGCAAGGAGAGCCCTCATGCAAGAAAGGGCCACACTCACTGCCAGCAACTCCGACCTCCCCAGCGCCAGGCCTGAGGCCAGAGGCAGCTCATTTTCACCCTCTGAGCTGAGTCCCTCATCTGTCAAATGCACCCCAAACTTTTCTCTATTGCCTACAGTAACCAGCTCCAGGCCTGGTACCCAGCTGGTGTCACTAACACTGGGTGACTGGATAGAGAAGGTTCCAGAAGGCACCCTAGCAAAGGGGCCCTGGGGAGGGAGGCAGAGGCTGTCACACCTGGTAGTACTCGTCGGGCAGCTCGAGGGTAGAGGAGCTGAGGTCCAGCAGGTTGGCAGGTGCCCAGGGCAGCAGCATGCACTTCCGGATCAGAGGGTCAGTCTCTCCATAGGCAAAGTCCCGGGTCACCTCATCTGCAGCGGGACACGCCCATCAGAGGGTGGCAGGTGGGACATGGGCCCCAGATCCTTCGGGGTGGCGTGAGACTGACTTACCGCCTGTGTCCAGGTCCCTCAGCGGCCACAGCAGTGTGTAGGCTACTTGCTGTGGCATGTAGAAGAAGGGCGCGGTGGCAAAGCTGGGTATGTCTGAGTGTTGGATCCGTGAGCCGAACTCGTCCATGATGTACCACACCGGGACCTTCTCCTCAGCCGTCTGCAAGCAGGGCACACGCAGCAACTTTTGTTTGTGTTTGCTTTTTTTGTGTATTGGGGGAAGGCTGCCTGGAGGCGGTGGCATATAAACTGAGATCATAGACCTAAGTATTTGTCTCCCCAAACTGAAAGTCCTGAAGGGCTGGAGCATGGAGGGTGAGACTGGGAGGCCAGTAGGGTTGGGTGCTGGAGACCCGAGGACTAGTATCGAAGGGGCTCAATGCTCCTCCTGAGGGTGGCGAGGAACCACAGAGGGCCTTTCAAAAGAGGGTGATGGGATCTGACCGTGTCCTAGCTACAGGGGCCTGGGAGAGGCACCGGCCCCTGGTCCAGAGCCCCTGTGCCTGTGGTGAGACCTTGGGGAGTGAGGGCCATGGGAGAAGACGGATTCACTCTCCTGGGCTCCCCAACTCGTCTGCCAGCACAGGGCCGGGAAGGCCTGTGGGTCTGCCCTGCCCCTGCCCCATGGGCCCGGCCTCCTGCTCACCCCGTGGGCCAGCTGGTAGGTCTGGTTGAACTTCCACATCTCCTCCAGCACCAGGTCCACGGCCTCCGTGCTGGGCAGCTCGCCGTGGAACGCGACGCCCATCAGGTTGGCCATGCGGTGCAGGAGCCCCGGCGTCTGCCGCAGCTGCTGGCGGGCATGCTCCACGCGGTACGTCCAGGCGTGGTCGATGAGGAAGATGCTGGGGGCACAGAGAGAGGCGGCGTGAGCATCTCGCAGGCACCATGAGTGGAGGTCAGCAGGGAGAGGCGGGTGGAGGCGGCGCTGGGTCTCAGGTGGGGCCCCAGACCTGGCACCAGCCCCTCTGAGACTCGGTTTCCCCCAGCGCCACAGAGGCTGCTGTGGAGGCTGGTGGGTGTGGGCTGAGCTCCCAGCTCTGTGACCACTCACTGTGTGGCCTTAGACAAGTTCTTCTCTCTGTAAACCTTTCAAAGGGGGCAACATGCACCCACCTCACCCCACTGGGCTGGTGTGGGCAGTAAATGAGACAAAACGTGCTACGTGCTGGCTGCACCTTAAGAACTTGTGATAAAGAACGGCGATCCCTGTGACAGTCGTGTATCCCCAGCTGGACTGTGACCTGCCAGAGGGTGGAGGTGTTCTGCCGTCTTGCTGCCTGCAGGCCCGGCACCCAGTAGGTTCTCAGCCAAAGTGAAGGCCCCACGTGCTGGGAGGCTGGTGGTGGGCAGGTGCTCAAAGGAGTCGCTGTATGTAGCTCATGTGCACCCTGGACTCCCGGGACCTTCTGTGCAAACATCCAGACCTCTTTACGGAGAAGCTTCAAGTCCCCAAGTGCCTAGCAACCCACAGTCCTCACCGCTTGGTTCCCTGGGAGGAAACCGCTCCCAGCAGCACAGTCCCTGGGACACCCGGGGAAACTGGTGGATGATAAGGAGGGTGCCCAGTTACAGGCCTGGGTCATGCCTCCCCCTGCTCCTCCAGGACAGAAGACCCTCCCTGAAGCCCTTCCCAGGGCCTTGCCAGCTTAGGAGGCTCCAGAGACACAAGGCTAGTGGCCCCTCCTGACCCTACAACTTTGCCCCCTTTTTAAAATGAAAGAAACAGCAGTGTTCCAGTCCTCAGGCTGGGTGGTAAGGGCAAAAGTACTACTTTCATCATAACTCATGCTTGCGCTTTCATTTTTTTGTTTGTGTGTATAAAAATATCCTAAAATAAAAGTCTATTTATTTACTCCCACCCTTGTGCTCAAAGTTTCTGGCTGGGAAGCTGTAAGATGCAGCAAACAGCACCAGGCCTTCAGGGCCGGCCCCACAGAGTGACCCTGGGCAGGTGTCCAGAGGCAGGTGTGGAGGAGGAGGCCGGAGGGGCTGGTGGGGGCTTGGCTGCCAGAGAGGGCACAGAGGGCAAAGGCCTGGAGGGGAAGGCCCAGGAGAGGGAGGGCTGGGGGTGAAGGAGAGCGGGCCGGCTGGGGGTGGTATCCTGGAGGCTTGGCTCATCTGGGAGACAAGGGAGCCCTGGCACTTTCTGGGAGCTTCTTGGGTGTGAAGCACATGAACAGAGCTCGCAATAAGTTTTTCTGAAACTCCCACAGCAGCCCCAGTGGGCCACGACCTTCCTTTCCCGTTTAGAGATTAGAAAAGAGTCTCGGAAGGCTGCAATCACACCTCGGACTTCAAAGCCAGGGCCCTGGATCCCCAGCCACCCCTCCCAGCATGACGGGAGCTATGTGTGTGTTAGTGAGTGTGAGTGGGACTGAGGCTGGCCGTGAGCTCCACCGTGCGCTCCTCAGGTGGCTGCTGTGCTGACTCACCTGTACCTGGGCCTGAGCCAGCCCCGGGCGAGAAGCAACAGAGCAGGCGCACACACGGGTTCGCTGCACTGAATTTAACCAGCCCATCGGTTTCGGATCCAAGAGCATGTGTTGGGGGTCCCTGTCCGGCTGTCATCACCTGTGTGGCCACTCCTGCCGTTCGGGGCTAAAGGAGGTGGGCAAAACTCCCAAGGCGGCAGCCAGACCCTTCCTGAGGGGCTACGTGTGGACCCAGGAGCCCCGTGACCCTCAGGGGCTACTGGGTTTCTTCCTGGAGGTTTTGACAAACTCTTCAGCGGAGGGCTGTCCCTGGGGGACAGAAGCGTGGGCCCAGTCTGAGCTCTGTCCCTGGCTATCCCGTGGCCTTGGATGAGGTCCAGGCCTGCTCTGGGCTTCAGTCCCTTTACCTGAGGAATTCAGCAGACCTCACGCTTCCCAGGCAAAAGCACCAGGAGAACCTTTAAATATGGCTTCCTGGGCCCCACCCTCAGAAATTCAGATTCAGCAGGACTGGGGAGAGGACCTGGGGGTCTCAGAAAAGCCCCTGCCCAGTCCTATACCCCTCCCCAGCTGCACCATTAACCAGCTGTGAGCTCGGCAAGCCCTTCCTGCGTCTGTTTTCTCATCAGCAAAATCAGAACATGTGACACCTTTGGCGTGGGGCCCCCGAGACTGGTGAGACCATGGAGGAACCTCTCTTGGGCTGGGATAAAGCATGACTGAAATGGGGAGTTCTCTCTCTGGGGCAGAGGCTGCCCGGAAGCCCAGGTGGGGACTCAGCCAGCTGCGAGCTCGTCACAGGCCGTCTGGAGGACTCAACGGCTGATGTCTGGCACACAGGAGGTGCAGGAGTGCCTGCCATCATCATGCTTTCCCCAGCAACAAGGATCTTGGTGAAACTGCTAAAGGAAACCAGGCTCCAGGGGTAGCTATGCAGACAGAGGCCATCGGCCTCCAGCTCCTACCTGTTGGGGTCAGCCGCCTGGAGCCCATTCTCATTGGTCACGATGACCTTGAAGCAGAGCTCGCCCCCGGGGTTGGGCTGCTTCCTCTGCGCTTCCCGTGCCTCCTCATCCTCTTCCACTTCCTCCACTTGCATTATCCCAAACATCTCCCCAGCGTCGAAAACCTGGGGGCCAAAGCACAGGTAAGCAGAGGGTGCTGGCGGGACACCCTGCCCCAGTCCTCCAGGACAGTCAGCTCCTCTAGAGGAGCAGCCCTCCCAAGCCATCCCCACCCTCTTGCAGGCAGGGGAGCCAAGGGTCCTGGAGAACCAGTCAGAACTCGGACCTAATGACCCCACTGTTACCTGAGCCCCTTTATTCCTCTCACCACACGGCATGGCACCCAGGGGAATGGTGGCACGTGCCAGTGGGTGGCAGTTAATTTGGTCCAGTCCCCTTGTTTTATGGAGAAACGGCGCAGAAAGCAGAGGGTGGCTCTGGCCATACAGGAAGTGAATAAAAGTCAGGATGTGGGTGGCCAGGGGTTTCACCCAGTTTCCCTCTCATCAGAAAAACCAGTCCATCCTGGGGTGGAGTGTGGGGCACAGGGCCCCAGAAACTCCTCTGACCCCCCCGCCAGCCCCCAGAGCAGCAGAGTCCAGGGAAAGCAGCGGCCCCAGAGGCCCGGGGTGGTCCCGCCCCGGGTGAGGCAGGAGGGGAAGGCCCCAGCCTCCCTCGCCAAGGGCACTCAGGAGCTTCCTGCAGCTGGGACAGTGGCAGTTCAGCTTCTTGGGTGCTCTGGAGTTGGGTGGACCCCCCTGCGGCTGTCTCAGGCTGGCCCAGGGCCTAAGGGCAGACCCTGGAGTCCAGCACCTACCTGGAGGGTTGTGGGAGGACTAACAAGTTCACACACACACACAGGGCTCTGGGGCTGCCCCACAACAAAAGCTCGGAACGGGCTCGGCCCACCACACTCAGTAACATTATGCTTCTCTGAGACTCAGTTTCCTCACCTGTGAAGGTGGGTAAATCTACCATACCTATCTTACAGTGGGGGCTCAACAAGGGCTGGTGCCCCCCTAAACCTTTTTTACTTCTCAGTTAAATACTCTCCTATGTTCCATAGGAATTCATCCCAGCAGCGGAAACCAGCTGCTTATTTGCTCGGAAGCAGCGGGTGGGCCTGGGCACCTAGGGTGTGAGGGTGAATCCCTCGTGCCCCCCCGCCCCTGCCCAAGGTGAGTCGGGTAGAGTTAGGTAAACGGTTCTGGGGCTGAGAGGGCCTGGGAAGACTTTTTTGGGGCCACAATCAGAGGTGAGCTTGGAAGAGGCGGGCTTGAACGGTGGGGGGAGAGGGGGTGTGGCCAGAGCAAAGGCCTGGGGGGCAGGGGAGCAGGCTGGCTGGGGGTGGTCTCCAGAGGGCCAGGCTCACCTGGGAGACGAGGGAGCTCAGGCACTTTCTGGGAGATGCCCTCACAGCCGCCCCGGGTGGCCATGACCTTCCCTCCCAGTTTACAGACAAGGAAAGAGACTGAGAGAGCTGGAACCCAGCCTGCTCTCCAAAACTGACCAGGGAGGCCTGGCTTGCCCTCCCCTCGCTATGATGGGGGTGGTGACCACAATCCCTTCAGGATGGACGGGAGGGGCGTCTCATGTGCTTATGAAGGGAGGGCTTTTGCAACTGGGAGGTACACACAGGCACAAGAGTTGAAACATTTTTAAAACACTCCCCGTGCTTTCCAAGGGAAACAATTTTGTCCACATCAGGGCTCCAGGGTCACCCGAGGGGTGGAGTCGAAAAGGCCCCCCTCTTCTGTCGGCAGGTGCCTTCCAGGCCGGAGGGCCCCACCCCCAGGCCTGGCCTGCAGGGGCAGGAGGTTTCGCTGGGGAATAATGGCTGCAGGTTCGTGTCTGGCAAAGCAGTGACTCAGAGCTTTCCGTAACTTCTAGGGAGGATCAAGGAAAAACACTTTCTGCCCCTCAGGAGAGCAACATGGGCAGGGCGTCCTCCAGAACGGTGACTGGGGCAGAGGGGACGCCCCAGGGACTGCCCGCTATGTGCTGGGCACTGGCTGAAGCTCATTCTTCACGCCACCACCCAATCTCAAGCACATCCGTGGGGTGGGATGGGATGGCCTCACCAGGCCGTGACACAGGTGGAGACTGAGCCACCTGCCTGAGGGTTTACTGCTGACGGGGGCTGGCAGGCTGGAGCCAGGGTGGTGGCACTCTGGGCTGCATCTGCCCAGCATACGAGGACATTTAATCCTCACTAACAAACTGCTGGCGTCCCTTTCACCCCCAGCACAGGCCCGGGTCCGGAGTGAGTCCTCAGGAAACGCCGGCAGGATGGAGGGTATGTCATACGGGTAAAGGAAATTCACTGTTACAAAACATAAGTTTTACACTGAAGTGCCACTGAAACGGCACGGTGTTGGAGCATCTGCGTGTGTTTGAGCTGGAAGGTGTCTGGTACAATCCTGGATTTTGCAAATATAGAAAGTGTCTTAAGAGTGGTAGGATCTTCTCCGCAGCCAGGCTCCGGGACCCCGAGTTCCTGGCCTGGCACACACTTGGCTGTGGGGTTCCACTCATCACCCGCACCTTCAGAACTCAGCTAGTTTGTCTCGCCCCTGGGAGGCAGGCCCCTTTAGGGGAGTCTGGTTCCAACCAAGGAAAAAGCCTGTGGGGGCACTCTGGCAACCCCCCAAAACCAGCATCCATGCCTCACCCGGGACCAGCAAGAGCCCCTTAGAGGCCAGGTTAGAGCAGGCTGGGGAGCAGAGTGGAGCCTTCTCCACAAAAAGTGAGAAACTAGAAGCATCTCAACTCTTTTTTTCATTTTTTCTTAATCTCTATAATATCTGCAGCCTCCGTTTTCTCTCATCTGCAAAACGTGGTGACAGGACGCTCCTGTCAACTGAAGAACCAGGAAAGTGCTCAGTGAACGGTGGGTTACACACACTCACGGGCTTCCCCTCTCCCTGAGTGGGGTAGGGGCTGGAAGCGAGCACCGGAGTGGAGTCAGCCCGGCCGGGTGAGAGAAACTTCCTCTCCCTGACGCTGATTTCTCACAGGCCCCGCACACAGTAAGAGCCGAAGCTCGATTCAGCTCCAGTTCCCGGTGGAGCTCTGTCCTGGCCAGGCCCTGGCAGGATGCGGGCACACGACAGGTCGGTCTCTGGCTGTCACTCTTGGGCCCCAGACCCTAGAAGACTCCTAAACTGCCGAGGAGGCAAGGTCTCCGACACTCAGCGTGGCTCCACAGCATCAAATCTCTGTCGGCTTCTGCAGCCTCCACCATCCTGACACTCCCGGCGCCGGAGCGGGACACCCCCCGGGCTTCTCACCAAGACCTCCCCACCTCGGCACAGACTTCTTGCGGCCTCCCTCCCACAGCTCAGCGGCACGTGCGCTCCAGGCAGCCTCGGGGCCTTCTCGCGCCGCCCGCGGCACCGGCCATGGCCCAGGGCCCTCCGCAGACCACGCCCGTCCCCGCAGCGGCGCCCACGGCGGTCCACCCCGGCCTCCCCGGCTCTCCTCAGGAGGAGCCCGGGGTCTCCCCGCTCCGCGTCGCCCCGGCCCGCACCTCGTGCTCCAGCTTGTGCAGGAGGCGGCCCCAGTACCGCTCGGGGACCCCCGAGGCGCGCAGTGCCGGGCCGTGCAGCGCCGCGAACTCCGCCAGGGTCGGCGTGTCTGCCGCCCGCCGCTCCGGGCTCGCGCCCCGCGCCTGGCCCAGCTCCGGGTCCCGCTCCGAGCTCGGCGCCGCCGACTCCGGCCCCGGCCCGGCCTCCATGGCGCCTCCGCCACCGCCAGCGCCAGTTCCAGCGGCGCCGCAGCCCGCGGGCCCGGCCCTCCCGACGCGGCCCGCCCGCCAGCCCGCCCCGCCCTCCGCCCGAGCTCGCCGCGGCGCCCGCCCGCCCGACGCCGACTCGCCGCGGGCCCGCAAGCGCGAAGCTCAGGGCGCCAAGCTCGGAGAACCCGACCCGGGCCGCGAGACGCGCAACCGAACTGCAAGACCCTGGAGCGGGCGTCCGAGGGGAGCGAGTGTTAGTGCGCGTGCGTGAGCGAGCGGGCCTGTCGGGAGAGGGGGCGCCATGGGTGCGCGTGCGTGAGCGAAGGGGCGGGAGCGTGGGCGCGCGTGCGTGAGCGAGCGGGCTGGTTGGGAAGCGGTGCGCGTGCACGAGCGAGGCGGTGCCCGGCGCCTGTGGGTGCGCGTGCGCGGTTG
The DNA here is from genome assembly GCA_004027775.1 of Bradypus variegatus. Taxonomy (NCBI): domain Eukaryota; kingdom Metazoa; phylum Chordata; class Mammalia; order Pilosa; family Bradypodidae; genus Bradypus; species Bradypus variegatus. The sequence goes on from PVKY010011198.1 coordinate 10,131, forward strand.
GGGAGGGCGTGCGGCTGCCCCAGGGGATGCCGGGAGGGCGGGGCTACAGTATCTCACATAGTCAGAAGGGACTCTGGAGACAGTCCAGAAGGGGAAACTGAGGTCCAGAGCCGCTGGTGTGGCAAACTGTTGCCTTGCAGTGACGTCACTTTGAGGGCTTGCAGACCCCTGTGGATGCTGCAAAATAGTGGCCTTCTCAATTCTTTATATTAATATTCGGAATGTAAATTAAAAATGAGCGTTATTTTAAGATTTTTTTTTTTGTCACAAGTCGAGATACGTCAAAGTGCAATTACGGAATTTACTCATTTGAACTCTCATTATTACTTTGTTCAGTTCTTCTGCTTCCGTAGGAATGTATTTCCGTGTCTTCCTGTTTGCAACTTTGTAATACTTATAAATTGCTAAAAAAAAAAAAAAGCCCCAAAGGTGAAGATGTTTTTTTGGCCCTTCAGTCCCTCAGTCCCTGAATACCTGACTAGAGGTTTTAAACTGAATTTGAATGAAATGTACCAAAGTTTAGAGGACTTGTTTCTTAAGGAAGTTAAGTGTCATTGTAGGATACTTAAATGGATTTACGAAGGGGATCTGCAAAGGCTCAAACAGTTCCAAACTCCAGTTGGTGAGGGGGGCAGAGAAAAGCATGGTTACTTTCCTGCCAAAGTATTTTTTTTGTATCCAACATGAGTTTTGTCACAAAAATTCAATAGTTCAATTACTTTATATGAAAGTTATTTGTAATTTTTTGACACCTTTGATTTCAAATTCAATCTGGAGAATTTTACAGCTTCTTTGGATGAACTGATTAACTTTGTGTGTACCACAACCAATTCCAGGTGCATTTCTGCTCCATAGGGGTCTTAATAAGAATGTTTAGTGCCTTCATGCCTTCCTCCACCAAACTTGATGTAAGTGTTCTCATTGCAAAAATAAAATGCCTGCATTGTGAAACTTTGCAACTGTATATACAATAACATTCAGGATAGTGTCAGTTTTTCACTTTGGACAGAATGAACTTCCAAAACCTTTATTTTGACTCCGTGAATTGGATAAAAAAATGGAACCACCTGATGACCCTGATACCAAGTGGCATCAATTATGGAATAAATCTTCAGCCAGTGGAGCCAACACAGTAACAGCAATGGCTTTGCTTTTCTGAGGAGTACAAGAAAACTTGGAATTAAAAAATAAAGAGTGAAAATAATGTAGAAAAAGTTATTTGATCTAAATGAAGAGTCATTATTCACAGAATGATATGCAAACCTACTGCTGAAGCTGCACGTGTTAACTCATTTTGGGGGCACAGTCCACTTAATGTAATTCTAACTCTGAGACAGATATGTTGTTTCTGAAGCAGAACTGTCATCTGTTTTGTGGTTAGTGATCTCTCTGTTGTCCCCTTGGTGGAAAGTGAGTCAAATATTTTATGGAAGTTTCACTTTTATGATCGACTTTGAGGAATGGAAAGTCAGAGCTTAATTTTCAGTTAAACGTGGACTTTTAACATGTTTCTTGCTCCTGAAAGGGTTTATTGCAAAATACAAACAAAAACAAAAACCCAACTACCAAACAGTATATCAATCAAAGCCTGTGGGTTTATACCATACGATAGGGGACAACACTACTGTAGCAGGAGCATTCAGGCTCCCCTATATGGGGCCTCTCAGCTGCCGTTCCCTACACGTTTCATGTGTAACTAATTTGTAATTTCCCTGGAGCATCAGGCATCTTGCCAGCTACCACCCAGGCTGAACTCAGGTGCCAGGCAGGGGCAGCAGGCACTCATTGATTATTCAGTTCACGACAATATTATGAGAATTATCATCTATTTCACAAAACTAATTATTGCTGTGGATAACTATATTATATATTATTTTTTATCATGCCTTATAATATTGCTTTATTATGAGAAACCATGAATTGCAGTACTTGAAACCCTATCTGTCATCCTTGACATTTTCCTCATTCTCTGAATCAGTCTGGAGTTTACCCACTCTGGACAGTAAATCCAACTCAAACTGGCTTAAG
>PVKY010011199.1:0-12182 GCA_004027775.1 Bradypus variegatus
AACAGCTGACTGTATACCATGGATGATTGTATGTTATGTGATTGTGTTCGAATAAAACTGAATTAAAAAAAAAATTCCCCTTTGTCACCCAAAGAGTGGAGAATGCTATGCTTTTTATCCCTATATAAATCCGCTACTCTTAATACCCTAAAGCAGTTTGATGGATTCTCAAATGGATGAATATATTTATATAGTTCTTGACTTAAATAAGAATGCTTAATTCTGATCTTTAGTTCTGTGAAGAGCAGACAAGCCTGCTGCAACCCTCTAGTCCTATAAGTCTGCATTTTCAGTACTACTATAGAATAACGATGGCCATTCCAGAAAAAAACAACCAAAATCAAAAGAAAGACAGTGCACTTAAAAATTCTGAATGACCTCAATTTCTGATATTCTCTCAACATGCCATGCCTCGGTTTCCCCTCGCCTGTGAGACGTAACTGATGCCTAACTCATACGGTTCTGTGAGACCAAACGGGGCGTTTAGAACATCACCCGGCACACGGAGAGCACTCGGTCAACGTCTGATGGCACCAGCAGCAACTGCATCTCCAGAGCTGTCCCAGCACTGAGCATCTCGCAGGGGATACTACGCAGGGTACAGAGGCTTTTTCAAAAGTGAGCTTTCCGTTTGAGGTGCTCTTTGATGTAAGATCACATAATCCTTTTAATAAAGGTGGGAGTTTCATTATTAAGAGTCACTGGTTCCTGAGCAAGCAGCTGTACCTGATTAAAAATAAGAAGAGACAGCTCAGAGAGCAACCAGAAACCATCCCGGGCTGACCTGTGACTCACCACGGGCGAGTCGTCCATAACCGACAGGGACATCCAGTAAGACATCCTTGGCTGTAGCTAAGAAACACTCCACCATCCACCACCCATTGCTTAATCAGAAACCTGGCACCACCTTCTCCTCCTCCTTCTTGCATTGATGTTTCTCCTAAATGGCTCTTGAGTCCATTAGCTTTTCTCCATCCCCATGGCCACCTCCCTGAGCCCCAGCCAAATTGTCATCTCTTGCCTGGACAATCGCAGCCACCTGCCAAGTGGGTCTCCATCCAGGCCATCTGATTCACCCTTTCACAATGCCACAGCAGGACTTCTAAAAGGTAGGAAGTCTTCAAGGGCTCAACACAGTCCTGGAAGTCTTGTCTTTAACGTGATGAACAAGGCCCTGATCATATCCCTACTCACTTCCCCCAATTGGCCTCTCCCTGGCCCTGCACCTGAGGAGAGACGGAAGAGCCACGTGCACCTGGATAAGGTCCTGCCCGAGGCCATGCGCTGCCACCTCCCCGCAGATGGGAAGAGGTGTTTCTCCCTGGTGACCCCTGCTTCTAGCCTGGGCCGGCCTCCCTCCCAGAGCACCAACACCTCCCCGACTGAAAGAAATCTCACCTGTTGTGGTAACTGCCTAACTTCGTGGTCATCCTCAAATGTAAACTCCACGAGGGGAGGACCCTGTTAGTACCACCCGGCATCTGGCACATGATCTGACTCCAGCAGGCACTGAGCAATAGTTGTTAGGTGAATGAAACAGAAATTGAACCTAACTCCAGCTTCCAGCCACAATGCCCTGTGTTTTACACGCCTCCACACACACTCTTCCTCCTCCTGGAATGCACTCTCCACCCCTTTCCCCACTCCAACCCCTTCTCTATAAAAACTTAGTTCAGCCTTCAAGAGTCTGCAGCACCATCTCCTCGTGGAAACTCCAACTCCCCCAAGGAAAACCCTGTCTCCTCCTCCTCTGCACACCCACAGCATTTTCCTCACGTCACAGCCGACTGTAAGATGTCTGCATGCCTTTGCCACGCTGTAGACAGTTTGGTGGAGACCATTTCTGTATCCTTGGCAGCCACCAGAGTCTCACAAAGGAGGCACTGCACACCTATTTCTTGAATGAATGAACCAATTAATGAATGATCGAATGAGGGCTGGCTTGCTTTGCCGGGCTCACCTGCAGTAAAGGAGAATGTTTCTGGAAGAAGGAGATGGTGCCAGATGTGAATCAATTATCCCGCAAAAAACCTGAATGGCTTAGGGGTTGCAACTCAAAAGAGGCAGCAACTACCATCCGCCCTTGACATTCTGCCATGCCCTGCACCCTTGCGGGGAGATAAAAACCAGATTGTGCATTGAACTGGTATTCCAAACAAGTTGTCCTTTTACTTTTCTGCTTTTTGTATTTGGTCAAAATTAATGTTGAGAAAGCCCTTGACTCCTGCTCTGCCTCCATTCTGTAAATAACCCTCCCTTGGCACCGGAAGGCAGCCCCAGGGAAGCCAGGTGCTCTGCACCTTGTCAACAGTCTCCTTGTGCACAAGGACACTTTGAGGCACTTGTTTAGCTCCCGTGACCAGCCATTTACAACCAGGGTCATGGCCAACTCACCACTGAGCTGTGCTGGGCAGGAGCAGGCGATGCTAGGGGCCAGCACTGCAAAAGAAGAGAGTTTGCATTTCCAGGCCTCCCGCGGGTCTGTCCAGTTTGTTTTTATCTAGAATCCACAGTTGTGAAGCACAGCTGATGAACGCTCCAGCCCCTGAGGACTACGTGTTTTCATCTGAAATGCAACAATCCCTTGCAGGAGCTTACTGGGTTACATTCAAATGTCTCTGCTGATTTAAGTCAGGGACAGCTTCCTGAATGCCACACCAGGTAAATTCTACCACCCCTGCTTCCACCAAGATGAAGTGAGTCTGGCTGCCTGTTTGCTCTCCGTGGCCCCGTCACCCTGCTAGCAGCGGTGCAGCCTTGCAGGACTGGCTGGCATCCTCCCACCGTCTGCTCCTCATTCTTCTTTCTTATTCTACTGCTCTAACCTGGTATTTACCAATGCAAGAGGGCAGAGCACATGTCAGGCTGTGGCTCTCTAATGCCAACTTATTTTTTGAAAGTCCTCTCCTATCCACTTTACACCAAGTGACTCAACAATCTTCAGTGATGTATTAAAATCCTGCTGACTGCAAAGTTCTAAGAGGCAGAAGAACTTCTCACGGCCAATTCAATCATCGGTCTGGATTTAGAGCCACATCTGACTTCAAAAGGAACTTTTCCAGCCTGTGTTTCCACAGAGAACAATCATTTGTCGAGGCCAAAAGTGCAGGTTCCCTATATCCACAGGTGTGGTGACCTCCCTTCAGGAATTCCCTTCCCACAGGAAATATGTGCAAATGTGGGAAAGAGAGCATGGAACAATGGACTACCCTCTTTTCCCTCTTCAATCAGGAATGAGGACTTGCAGTTCTCACTTTCTGGACAGCTGGCATGCACTGAGGGGCAGGCGGTTGTGGAATGTATTCAAATGGGATTTCCAGGCCATGCCTTCCTCAGCTGGGTCCTAAAACCTGGATGGCCTCGAGCCTCAGCCCCTCGGCTTGTGGCCCAGGAGGTCCCGCCTGTCCCATGGGGGTGGCATTTCCCCACGCCTTCCGGAGGCAGCCGGGGTTCCTAGAGGCAGGTCCGTAACTGATGAGGTTCGCTGCAGTGTGGGGTCTCCCAGCGCCTGGCCCCGCTGCCTTCCGAGGGGTCTGCCTGCAGGTCACGGCTCTGCTTCCTTCTCAGCTGTGGGAACAAAACCCGAGGGCAGAGGCCCGGGCCAGACAGGACAAGAAGGTCAGTGAGCTCACTCACAGGGAGCTGAGCTTGGTTTCCAGATAGGAATTCCTTCTCAGGAAGGGACCCTGGAACTACCTCTCTGCAAAATTCAAAGGGGGCTGGTTGGAGGGGCCTCACACACGTTCAGTTCTGATCATGGAGGCAGGAGGAGGACCTCCAGAGCACAGGTTCAGGGCCATTCTGAGAGTGGCTTCTTCTGTTTGGTAAGCACAGAAGAAAGGCTGGCGTGGCTGGGGGCAGCGTGACGTGGCCTGGGCAGGGAAATTGAGAAAGGATGGCATTGGGGTGGGTTGAGTCGGGTTTGGGCTCTCATCAGAAATGAGGCCCAGTGGGAGAAGCACCAGGGAAGCAAATCGAGGCAGATGGAGGTGAGGAAGCTGGCGGTTCTCAGGCATACAAGCCCACCCCAAGGTACAAACCTCCCTCAGGTGGCCCCTCTGCCACGTCATCTACCCTCACCACTGCCCTCCTGGTGCTCCCGTCTAAACAGTGGCCACCACGTCCTCGCTTGGGTGGTTCCCTCTGCCTGGAATAGCCTCTCGCCACTCCCCACCCGCTGGCCCCGTGCACCTTCCTCAGGTCTACGGCCTCCGACCCCACACTTAGGCAGGTGCCTTCCTCTCGTCCCTGTGCTGCACCTCTCCACTGCATATGGCAGGTTTAATTAATGGGTTTGCTTCCACTAGAGAGTCTCAGATCCTCGAGGAAGCAGTGTACCCTGGCTCTTTACAATTCTGTTGAGTTGTAAATTCCTGCCACCATGGAGGTCTCTAGCCATTGCTTATGCAGTGACCTGGAATTCAAGGTAAATATTTATAAGTAGACCAAAGGATAGCACAGTTCCAAGTATGGAACACACACACACACTTCCCCATAAAATTTCTCTCCTGTTAAACCAGAATATTTCAACTACCATGAAACTTTCCTAAAATCCAGATTTCCCGGTTCAAAAATGATTTTAAGCTTTTGAAAACAGTTATGAGTGCTTCAAACCATGCAGCTGTTCTTACGTCTATGCTCAATTTCACTGCTATTGCTTTATATGCCTTAGCCCCATGAACTGACAGGCCCTGGCACGAGAGAGAGAGCTAGAGAGGGCTGCCTCCCCTTCATCAAGATGAGCAGAATCATGGTTTCTTCACTTGTTCCAACTCTACTTCCTATCATTCTGAACAAATAAAACACTCTGTTAATCCACCGAATCATGCCAGGCTCCCAGGAAAGATTTTAGAAAACTTGAGAGTCAAGAGAATGGGTCCTCAAAAGACCATAAGTAGTGTGATTCCGCTATATGGATTCCATTATATTCTTCACAGAAGAGGCAAATCCAGAGCCAGAAACCAAATCAGTGGTTGCCAGGGGCTGGGAGGAGGGAATGGGGAGTGACTGCTGGAGAAGCAGAGACAACCCCGACAAAGAAGACCTGTGTGGTTTGGGTGTTGCTGTAGATGAAGACTCCAATTCAAAAAGCTCTTTGGAGCTGGGCAAAGTGCCAAGACAACACCTGGGCAGGCTCAAGCAAGGAAACCCACACAGCCAAGCTCCCAGACAGACCTTCCCAAGACAAAGGGACAGCAACGAGACTCTGAAAGTGACTTTTGAGTTTCAGGAGCATAATCACCCACAGAATGAGACTGCACATTCAGTCAAGGAGAATAATTTTCAGGATTGAATTTGAAGATCTGATACTTTTGAAATGAAACATTTCACACAAACTCCACTGAAATAAGAAATACTTTTTTTTTTAAAAATGAATTACTAGCTTTGAAAAGAATTGTACTGTCCTGGGGGTGGAGGAGATACAGGGGCAGAATGAAGGGTATTTTGCATTTTGCATGCTTAATTCAAGCAAATCAGATTTGGGAATTATTTTGATGAGTTAATTCAGCATAGCTCTATTCTATCTGTGATATAAATATACACATACATATATATCACATATACATGTATGTTTAAGTATATTTTTTCCTGTGGAAAGGAGGGTTAAATCACTCTGTATTTCTTCTTTCCATGAGTCTAATGCTGAATTATGAAGATGCAAAGGCTCTCAAAATGCCGTGCTGACACTTTAAATAGCAAAACATCCCAGAAAGAAAATGATTAAAACACATACACGCACAATTTTATTAAAGTTATGGACGATTAAGGAGGCAGAGTTGATTGTTGCAAGCTGGTAGGAAAACTTGGGGGGCTAGAACAGGTCTGCCCAACCACGGAGAGCCCACAGCAAGGCCACGCTGGGACCAGCCACCAGGGATGGGGGCAGCGGACTTACCCAGAGCGTCCACTGGCAGGCGGGCGCACGGTGACAAAGGGCAGGATACACAATTGACACAAAAAGGAAAATAATAAAGTCAAACTGGTATCTGAGCATCAGTCTTACCTTTCTTTCACATGCTAAACAGTCCAACACCTGCCAAGGAATTTTATATTAGGGCAATGGAATCCCACATCCACCAGGAGCTGCACATCTAATTCCCCTTGCCTGCCTTGCTGATAATATTCTTTCTTTCTCCTTGAAACAGAAATTTTCCTAGTTAGGAACTGTCACCTCTAGAGAATACAGCAGATTTTTTCAAAAGAGTAATGAAGACCATATATGTATCCAGAAGAAGCCAGTTAAGATGCTTTAATAGGAAAACCTTTTAATATAATTTATATGTCTTGAAAAGAATCTAGGGAAACCTAGGGGAAAAAGTCAGGGTAGGGTAAAAATGAAAAAAAGAAAAGTAATTAAAACAAAAATTTTAGTATAATAGCCAATAAAATACTAGTATGGAACTTTGTGAGTCTGCTTATTAAGTTTATAACCTTAGCTTTGCAGCCTCTTGTGACAAATGACTGATTCAACTATTTAGATGTCATTTAACGGTTAACATATTAAAATGTTCCAGTTCTCTATCTCCAAAAAGTCCCCGAGACACTTCTAGTAGTTACAGATTGAAACAGAAAGCTTCAGCATAATTCAGTTAAAATCAATAATAATGTGGAAGTTAAATTGAGAAATAAGGCCGCTGACTTAGTAAGGAAGGTGGTAAAAGTAGGCATACAGCATGAGGACATCTCCCATTTCCTTCTGTTACATCAGGGTCAACTCCAGGACCGCCAAAGGCAACAATCTGACGTCATGCAGCAAAGGGGGGCTCAAAAATGGCCACTCGGAGCTTGGGCCCCTCGGGTCAGCCCCACACAAAGCCCCAGCGTCCTGCTGCCTGTGTCCCCTCTGCAGGGACCAGCTCTCCAGCCCCCTGAACCTGCCCAGGGGCCGCCCTGGGGGCCGTCCAACAAAAAGTCACCTTCACTCACACCTAAAACATATTCCAAGTTGCTTTAAAATGACACTGAGATAAAAAAAACATAACAAAAAACAAACCATTGACTTTTTTTGAGTGGAAATACATAACTACTTTTGGATTACAAATGACCTCTTTCCATTTATAGTAAAGAGTCAAATAAGGAATATGTGAAAAGTTATGTGCAGAGAAATGAGCAAGATAAATAAGTCGTACACAAAAGTTACAACCCAGATGCTTGCCTTGTGTCAAGGGCACTGCTAACCCATGCTGGGATGCACAAGGGCATCTGAAATTTTGAAAAGGGGAGTCAGAAGAATTTTTAGGTCAAAGATGATGGTTTTTGATGAAGGTGAGGCAGGAAGTTGCTTGATAATCTCTTGAAAACATATTAAAAAGGAAGTGGTCAGTTGGTTGTATAAATCAGATCTAACTTAATCAAGACAAAAAAAGTATCCAAAGCATTTGTCCATCCTAACATATGGCGTAAACCTTGAAGGAACCTACTGACACTTTTTTAGACCAGGAACTTACCACTTGAAGGAGAGCTAGTAGAAAGGAGAACTTAGCTAACCAGATCCAAAATAACTGGGAGCCTCAAATAATCCACTTTTGTTCAGCCCTTAACTTATAGTATTTTCAGTCTACCCATGGGCTGACTGCCTTGTAGGAGAGCACTCCATAACAAAAGATGATGGTGGGGCTTTCTAGAAGGCTATTCAACTCCATATATAAATAGTCAAAAAATGCACTCACATATTTTAGAACAGTTCTTTTACAAAGGAAAGAATAAAAACCGTTTTCTGGCTGTGCCTGGGAGTAACTAGAAAAATCATCCAGACTACTCCAAGCTACTGATGTGACTTGGCTTGTAAACATAAATGGCCAACACGGCTACATGTCTGCAAAGGATCCTAGTGCACATGACCCCCAGTTGCAGGTGAAAAGACTGATGCTTCAGAACCCCTGATCACAGCCTGCTTTCTCTCGGCCTTCAGGCTCAAGTGCCCCAAGAAGACTCACAACTAAATGCCAATTATTGCTGAGTCCCAGGGTCAAAAGCATCTGTTCATGCTACCCAGTTCAGCACCATATGGGTCCCAAATCTTTCTATCTGGTGCCTTGATGGGGGAGCTCGTTATCCTCTCCAGGCAGCCAAGCCAGTGCTGGGTGAGCCTAATTGCCAGAAACTTCCTTTCATGTTGCACTGTAACCAACTTTCTGGGCTTCACCCATACGTCCAAACTCTGCTAATTGGACAATGCCGGTGACTTTGAGTGACAGACAAGGACCATTTCAGCCTCCTTGTGGAATTAAAATAAAAGGATTAACACTGCAACCAAGAACTTAAGACCTCTGAAAAGAGAACAGTGGAAAAACAAAGGGAAAACAATTACTTTTTCTCACATTATTGCCTTCACCAAACTCCCAAACCTTTTCCAAGCTGTACACACTTTTCCCTGGATCATCTCTCCAAGCCCAATCCTTCCTCTAACTCAGAGCTGCCCAGCCCCTCAATTAGCTGGAGGTTTTGTTTGTTTGTTTGTTTGCCAGCCTGCTCTTCTACTGAGCTTCAGATGTGAAAGAATATGATAGTAATTTTATTTATAAGAATTTACCACTGGACTCACTAAAATGATACTGACCACAAACTAGCTCCCCAGTGCCCTAATAAGAGGGAATGTAGATTGGAGGTGCCCCAGATTAAAAAACACATCCAAAAGAAACTACTGGGACCAACACTGACAGAAAATCTGACTGTGGGTGAAAATTCTGCTGCTTTTATCTTGAAATCGCTCTGTGGTTTCTATAAGGACTGGAGAAACATTTTCTGGGAAATGCCAAAACTTTATAAACTTTGCCCTGCTCTCTTCTCTACCCAAAACCCTTCTATCACTCCACATGGGTCCTCAGTTCCACATGAGAACTGCTTGTGTAGGTAAGAAGAAAAGGGCAATTTGATTTTGAAGATTTTACACCTGAGACCACTGTTCCAAATCTGGAAGGACAGAAGAGTGCTGAGCTTCTACCAGCACCCCAGAAGTGACAGAAACCTCCATTCTACCAAGGCAGAGAGAGAGAGAGAGAGAGAGAGAGAGAGAGAGAGAGAGAGAGAGAGAGAGAGAGAGAGAGAGTGTGTGTGTGTGTGTGTGTATGTACGCGCGCGCAGAAACTGAAACTTGGTGTCAAGAACAATAATCTGGAAGCTAATTTCACCTTCTCAAGCTGAAGGGAGACTCCCTGCATTTTAGATTTTAGTAAAACCTTACGAACGTTTGCAAAGTGGATGTAGCAAACTCAGTCCCTGTCAGAAAAGCAATGTTGGGTCATAGATGAGATAATTAAATGGTTTGTGAATGACAATGGGGGGGGGCGTCTTCCCCAGTGTGTTTTTCCTCTCTGTGAATTACTGAGCTCCCACCCTCGTGAATGGTCCTGAAAAACTCCCCCACAGCAGCCATTTCTGTCTTACAGGACTTAATAAAGGGTTTTGGAGATTATAGGCTGTGAAAGATGGAGGAGAAAATGACATAATTTCTGTAATAATTGCTATAGAACATTTGCATAGAGACTTCTGAGCTTTATCTCAAGGCCTCCAAGAAATTTATAGGTTTCATTACAGTATACAATAGGCATGGAAACTGTCAAATTTTGGAGACAAAGCAGAGGGGAGGGAACAAGTCAAGCACTATTTTTCAAGGGCCTCAAATTCATACATATTCTGCACTTACAGAACTTTAATTCAGATAGATTCCATGTGTTTCTATCTGTTGTGTAGGTTATAAACGGCCATCATAGGCAGTCTATAAATGGAACACCTTCAGCTTTCAAAGACAAATCAAGCATATTAATTTTGTCAAAGTAACAGTATTAACAGAACTTTAAGTGTTACCTTTTTTTGCTTTCTTCTGCAGTTTCAATGTATCTGAGGACTTCTTTTTTATCTCTTGACGAGCTTTTTTATATTCTAAGAGAAAGCAGGATATTGAATAATTTTACCACTTTGCTCAACCAAAAGTAATTTAAGAACAGACATCATCTTCTTCCCAGGAAGTATAAACTATGACATGGTAAACAACTTTATCAGATTATGATAAGAAAAAATCTCATGATGACATTTTATGAGAGGGGCTATTAAAATGAAACATCACTAACTACTCTTTTCCTATAAATTCACTAATACCAACTCTGAGGAAGGACATCATTTGGGAATAGTTTAATAAAAATGGAAAACTCGCAATTCTCGGCTCAAGAATCAGGAAAGATGTTCAGTGCCGTCGGTTTTCCCCAGGCCCATCTCCACAGTGCTCTGCTCGAGAAAGAATGTGGCGGGAGGAAGAAGCTGGTGGGATGTGACAATTGGGAAGAGAGCACTTTGGGCTACGGCGGGAGAAACCAGGTGCCATGGGGGAGAAACAGGGAAAGCCCACCTGCCTGCCACTCCCAGGGGATAGGCAGCCGCCCACGTGGTCGCTGAGCCGTGTCAGCACCATACACCCCAGCCCTAGCCACCCTCCCTCTTCCCCACCAGCCACCCACACTGCCAGACTTTCCCATCCCCGTAGCTGGCATCGCTCAGACAGACACTCGAAATGACAGTTGCCTTCCCCCCTCTGCTGCCTTCATATTTGGCTAACTGCCAACTCCTGGAATTTCACCTCGACCAGCTCCCTCCTGCCTTCCCTAACTTTTCCCTTCCACCGACCCTAAACTGGTAGCTCTCACTGAGATGCTCTTGGAATCAGTTCCCCCCCTGAGATCTAGCCACACCCTTTGTCTTCTCAGCGCCTCCTGCAGGTTATGCGATCCCTGCATCAGTGTCTCTGGTGCCTTCCGGTCCTTTGGCTCCATGAAGACGGGTGGTGTGGGTCTGGACCAGGCTGTCCCCAGAGCCTAGCATGTGGCCTGCCTTGAAGAGTAACTAAGACATGATCTTGGCCTCCGTCTACAGAGCAGCCACCTAGCAGGTGTACAGGACCTGACAATGGTCCTAAACTCACATTCAGGCCCAGGCTCTGTCTTAGAAAAAACCTAGACATGCTTCTCTGCATGCACTTGAGGTGGGGATGGGAGGGGAACATGCAGCTAAAATCAAGGGGCCCTGGTCCTATCAGACGAGCCGACATCAGGCAAAACTCTCTGCTAGACCTGTTACCTTATCCCTGCAGCCTCAGCACTCCAGTTTTACACATCCAGTTTTGAAGTCTTTGTTATAAAATTGGCTTTGCTGTATCATCAAATGGGTGGGTTCAATAAAGAAGTAATATGAACAAAGTTAATCAAACCAAGCATAACATATCAACTCTTTCCCCATCTGGGAAAATTTCAAATATTTCACTTTATTTTCTTTTACCTTCTGAAAAGTATAGCTGGACAAAACCTAATAAACCTAAGAGAAGGCAACCCTTGACCGAGAAGTTAACAATGGGACAGTAAATCCCTGAAATCTGCCACTCTCTCTCTCAGAGGGAAAAGAGAAAGACTTTTTAGGATTGCATTAACTATAAAACCCAAGTCCCAGATGAGAAATGCCACCAGGAGTGGATACTAGAGAAAGAAATGCTTTTAAAAATAATTTCTAAAAGAAATACATAATTTGGGATGCCATTTTCCCTTAAGGACAAATTATATCTTTTAAAAAACTTTGCATAGGGGGAATAAAAACATTTATATTACAGCTTTTTACATAATTGGCTAAATATTTCATTATTGTGCCTATACTTCTGAATCTCAACATAAATGTGCCATCACCATTCCACAATCTTTCATCAAAATGGTTCTCTAAGTTCCGCAAAAGATTATAACACATTTTAAAAGGCAACAAAAAACATTAACCTTTTCATTTTTGCATTCCAGAGAGTGCAAAGGGCACAGAACATAGTAAGCCCAATAGTTGTATAGCTGTAGGTGAATGAATGAAGGGAGCGAATGATTTGAATGAATGCACAATTTTCCATTGGCTGCTGGTAGCTTCTGGAGAAGTGGAGTAATTTTCAATATACAGCCTAAAGCAGTTAAAAAAAAAAATCTTTTCCCAGAACCCCTGGCCGGGTTTTTGTTGTAGCCTGTATTTTACATTGCCTTGTATTAGTTTCTATGTTAGCAGATATCACATTCATCTCTCTGGACCTCCATAGCACCTAGCAAGGAAAAACATCAGAATGATCTGAACAGGGAATGAGAACTTCTGGCCCAACAGTCTCCTGTTGGCCTGTGCGAAGAGAACACAAAACACTTTCACTTGAAAGAGTGTCTGTGCTATTTTCT
>PVKY010011201.1:0-12168 GCA_004027775.1 Bradypus variegatus
CCCATTCCTCCTGAGCTGACCAAGCTCCTGCAGCAGTCTCAGGACCCCCTGCTCAAGGTTCTATTTCCTGCTAATCCCAAAGAGAAGTCCCTGGAGGGGTCTGCTGGCCAGACCAGGACTTCTGTGTTGACCGTGGTGTCCAAGTTCAAGGTGAGTCTGAAGGTGCTGATGTGAGAAGTTCATGTTCACTTATTGTCTCACAAATGTTTATTGAATGGCCTCCCAGGATTGGTGCTGTTGGTTGGGAAGCAGTGGTGAGCCAAGTAGACATGGTTCTGGTCCTCAGAGAATTTATAGTCCAGTGTGGAAGAGAGAGACATGAGACAGACAGAGACTATCAGGTATAAGTGGGGCCTGTGAGTGACACAGTGGGGGCCCCCACCCATCGCTTATAGGGTGGTCATGGGAAAGCAATACTGATATGACTTTCTGTGATCTGGCCTGTTCCCAGGTCTCCAGCTTCCTGCTCAAATTCTACCCTTGGTCAGAGCAGATCTGTCACTTCTTCAACTAACTTATGCTTTCTACTGTGTCTCAGCCCTTGCACAGACTGCTCTACCTTTTTGGAATGCTCTTCACCCACAGACCCCTCAGCTTCACCCTCATTCCCACTCCCACCACTTGTCATAGTTTATTCCTTCTCATTCTTCACATCTCAGCTTTATCATCACCTCTGTGACGAAGCACCCTGGGAAACCCAGGTTGGATTAGCACTTGTCTGTCCTAGTCTTAGACATACCACTGAGGCACGTTCAACATCCACAGGGCCAATTAGGGTCTGGTCTCCAAGACAGCAGCAGATTAGTTGTGTCTCAGCCCCTGCCAGTTTCCAGCACACAAAGGGGGCTTAGTAATAGCTGCTGCCTAAATGAATGGCAGGGGGATTGTGAGATTTTTCTGTACTAAAAGATTGAGGAGGGTGGATGGGGGGCAGAGACTAGTCAGGTGAAGGGCCACAGGAGGGAGAGGGGAAGGGTGCTTTGGGCATGCTCAGTAGGAGCTGCCAGTGGTAATACTCAGGGCACATGAGGATCCTGGTCTGTCTAGTGGACCTCCTCCGGGCTGGGAGGGCCAGAAAAGCTGTTTGATCAGCCACTAACCAGGGCCCAGCTGATGGCCCTGGCAGCCCCGTCCCTGCCTGACCCCACGACATTCCCCTCTGCAGGCCTCCCTGGAGCAGCTCCTGCAGGTCCTGCACAGCACCACGCCCCACTATATTCGCTGCATCAAGCCCAACAGCAAGGGCCAAGCACAGACCTTCCTCCAGGAGGAGGTAATGAACACTGGGCCAAAGCTGCTTTGCACAGACCCTGCTTGGCCAAGGCCCTGGAGGGATGAACAGCAGGACCATCAGCCCCAGCACAGTGACCCGGCTCAGGCTGTTTCACCTGCTCCAGCAGGACAGTCAGGCATGGGTGTGTGGACTGTGCGTTGCACAGTAGCTCAGCCAAGGAGACAAGTAGGGGCTTTGGTCCATCTTGCTCCCTATTCACAAAGCCATGTGCCCTGACAAGGGACTGAAGCTGCCCAGAGGAATGGGATCTTTTGTAATTGTCTGAAAGTCTTTGTCACTTTACATCCCATGTGCAATGAGGCTGTTTCTGACTGGAGATTTAGTTTTATTCTAATTTGCACAAAAGCACTCTGGTGAGCAGCTGCACTTTGTTCCTTTACCAGGCACTGAGAGATATGGATGAGGTGTGGGTGAAGAGCATCCCACAGTCACTGGTATATGTGGTCTTGGGTTTATGCCAGGACCGCTCCACTCTGTGGTATAGACCTTGGTTGAGGTTACAGAAGAATCTTCACAATATAACTTCCCCTGCCCCTCAGCTATGAGTCTCTGTTGCCTACAAAAAAAATTGAAATTTGGTTCAATTTCACTGACACTGGAAGTGATGAGACCAAGCCAGGACCATCCTTTGCCTCAGAAGCCATGTGTTAGATAAGAGGGACTTGGGGACACCAGAACCCTTCCTAACAGGGAGATTCCTTCAAGGTCCCTTGATTTATCATTGCCCCAAGGAGTATACCTCCACCAGTCCCAGCCTTGGGAGAGGTTACAGGTCCACCGTGGCCAGGGCCTTGGCAACAGAAATGGCGTTTCTGGCCTGCTGGCCCCCATGCTGCAGGTGCCCACCTGCCTCCCCACCCTTGCAGGTGCTGAACCAGCTGGAGGCCTGCGGCCTCGTGGAGACCATCCATATCAGTGCTGCCGGCTTCCCCATTCGGTGAGTGGGGCCGATTGCTCTGGCAGGGCCAGAGCCAGAGCAGAGCTCAGGACTCAGGCCAGACAAAACCCAAAGCAGAATGTAGAGATGAAGAGACAAGCAGGTCTGCAGGAGTCAACTTAGAACATACAGGACTGCAGCCATTCATTTATTTATTCATTACTGTGTGCTCTTTTGTTCAAGGCACTGTTTCTGATAATCTGTCAGGGAGTAAGAATATTCACTATTGGAACATTCATTCCTGTGAAAACAAGAGCAGTATCAAGTATATTCAGAGCTTGGAAAGAAATGCCATTAGTGGGAGCCTTGAGCTGGTCAAGGAGGGGCATCTCCAAGGAACTCAGGTCTATGGGAAGCAAGGGAGCCAGCCTGGGATGATTTGGCAGAGGGGAGAATGTTCCAGAGGGAACAGCAACCATAACCTCCCAGGTTAGGAAATGAGACACTAAAGTGACTGGGGTGTAGAGAACAGGGGTGGGAGGAGGGAGGTGGGCAGGGACCCAACCACAAAGGGTCTTGTAGGCCGTGCAAGGACTGCAGTTTATCCTGAGCACAGTGGAGGCTGCTGGACGCTGTTAGGGGAGGAATGGGTGATGTCATTTGTGTTTTAAGTAAACCTCTATGGCTGGTCCATGGAAGTTGATCAGGCTAGAAGAGAGGAAGTGATTAAAGTGGCTGCAGCACATGTCCAGGCAAGCATGGTGGCTTGGACATGGTGGCAGCAGTGAAGATGGAGAGGGGTGGGTGGAACTGGAGTAGAGTTTGCAACAGAAAGAGCAGGACTTGTGGATTGACTGACCATGGGGTGCTGGGCAGGGAGGAGCCAATGACATCCAGGCTTCTGGCTCAAGCAGTAGATGGCTGGGGTGGGGGTTGGGGGGAGGCCTGAGAAGGGATGCAGGGGGCGTGTGTGTGTGTGTGCGCGCACGTGCGTGCGTGCGTGCGTGTGTGTGTGTGTGTGTGTGTGTGTGACAGGAATTCCCTTGAGACCTGGTAAGGTTTGAGGTGGCCATGATTCATGCTTGGGGCTCAACACACAAGGCAGTCCGTCCTCGGAAGGAGTGGATTCCAACACCACAAGCAAGGAGGACATCACTAGGAAGAGAGAGGGGGCTCTGAGGGCACGCCCAAGGAGTTCTCACATATAGAGAGGAAGGAAGATGAGAAAGCAGCTAAGACAACTTGGACGGAGTCATGGGTGAAGTAGGAAAGAGGATCACGGGTGTTCGGGAGGCTGAGAGCACTCTACAGGGAGAGGGGTCAGCAGGGTCACTAAGAGGGACATGGAGCACTGACCACTGGTTTGGTGACATGGTGTTTGCTGGTGGCTGTGACAAGAGCCACATCAGTGCAGTGCTGGGGACAGACTTAGGGGCTGAGGAGCTATTGGGAGGAGGAAGTACAGGTGTCAGGTAGGTCGCACTGTTTATAGAGAAGTGTTGCTGTGAAGGGGAACAGAGAAATCAAAAGTAGTGGAGGAGCTGGGTCAGAGAAGACCTGTGGGAGAGATGACTGAGCACACGAGCATGATGGGAATGATCAGTGTCTGGAGAGAGGCCCAGGAGCCCTTTGGAAGGAGACAGGCTGCAAATCACCATTATTAAAAGGGCAAAATGCTTTTCCTTGGAATGCCGAGGCAGCTGGAAGAACAGACCTGCTTAAAGTGGTCTCCACTGGCTCCCTGCTAAGCAAACCTGGAGACCTGTCAGAACAGCAGCACATCATTACATGGGGCTAGTCAGAAAAGCACTTTGCAGGGTTGTTGAGCAGATTAAATAGATAGTTTCTGTTGAGTCCCGAGCACTGTGCCTGGCTCAGATAAGTCACTTCTCCCACCTGCTTTGGCTTCCAGGGTCACCCACCGGAATTTTGTGGAACGGTATGAACTGCTGCGAAGGCTCCGTCCTCACATGTTCTGTGGCCTCCACAACCCATCTGCCAAAGGGCGCTCAGGTGAGTGGGGACCATTCATTTGGGTGCTAGTCCTTCTTTCTGCCGAGGTTTACTAAGCACCTACCCATGACCCTCAGGGCTGGGGGATCAGAGATGAATGGAACAGAGCCATGCCCTCATGGTTCAGGGGAAACAGACTCAAAAAAGACAAACCGCGTGGAAAGTGGAGAAGGAGAGCTATGACCAGGATGCTATGGGTAGTGCTGAGGAGGTGGGAATCAGGGAAGGATTCCCAGGAGAGATGTTAACTGAGAATAAGTTGGATTAGCCAGGTGGTGGCGTTCCACACAACAGATCATCCAAACAGAGGCCTCGAGGCGTGAGGCAGCACCCTGCGTGCGGGGCCATCCAGCCTGGCTGCTGCCTAAGGGCAGAGACAGTGGGGGGTGAGGCTGGAGTGACCGATGGGATCCAGATCAGGGAACCTGTGCTTCACTCTCTGGGCAGATGGAGGCACTGCGGGTGAGGGAGGGGGTGACTCCGCCGGCCTCGCGCTTTCTGGAGACCACTTGGGGGCCCCGTGGAGGCCACGGGACTGAGGCAAGACCAAGAAGAGAGGCCAGAGCAGTGGACACAATCAAAACAGTTTTCAGGAATGAAATTGGTCAGACTTGGTGCACGTTGATTGGATGTAGAGGGATAGGAGAGGAGAGAATGAACTAGGTCTGGCCAGCGGGGGCAAGGGGAGGTTGTAGGGAATTGACAAGCTGGAGCTCCAGAGACCCTTCCACATGGAGGTGTCCAAAGGCACATGGACAAGTTTTAAAACTCAAAGGACAGGTCTGGCCTGAGCTTGAGGGTTATGAGCGTGAGATAACTGAGGCAGTGGGAGGGAATGAGGCCCCGGGTCAGGAGGAGAGGCCAAGGCGGGACCCCAGCCCACCAGCAGCTGCTGCCCCTGGCTTACCTACCCCCACCCACACAGCCATACCCTGGGGCCCATCAGGCCCTGCTGAGACAGTTCTTTGTTTTTCTCTTCTCTTAGGCAGTTTTGTCACTTTCCTCTCACTCTGTCTTCTCCCCTCTCTCCCCACCTCTTTTCTTCCCCTTGTCTCCATGGTTTGCTCTCCTGTTCTCTCTTGCCCAAAGCCTTCTGGCCCCTGGTTGTAATGGATTTTGCTGCTGTTTCTTACCTGCTGTGTCTCCTTTGGCAGCCTCTGTCTCCAGAGAGGCAATGGGCGGCTAAAAGTGGTCTGAGCCCTCAGGTAAATCCTCCCTCTACAGGAGTCTGCCCTGGGTGATACGGGAGGGCAGGCAGTGGGACCCACTTGGCTTTCACAGGACTGAGATTTCTCTTCTCTCTTTTTCCCCCATATGCGGTGGCAGTGAAGGGTAGGGGGTGTGTGAGTGGTATGGTCTCACTGTTTAGCCCTTAGGATTTCTGGGCTTTGGAAACAAATACTGACTGAGCAGACTAGGATTCTAGGTTGGAAGCAGTCACTCCATTAGGATCAGGCACTCTTTGCCAGCCTACCCAGGGGGACCCACAGGAATGGTGGCTGCAGGGCGCTCCAGGGCACAGATATACACAGGACTCCAAGACTCCTCCAACAGCCACGGCCCTGGGCTCCGGCGACAAGGTGGGGGTGGGGGGAGGTCGCCTCTGGCCTTCCCTCTCCAAAGGGAAGGACCTGGAGATGGTTAGAGGCAGGAGAGGGCCGTGGATGGTTGGGGAGACCAAAGCCATTTGCTTAAGGCCAGGAGAGGGGGATATCCACAGAAGCACACGGAGAAGACCAAGCACTGATGGGGCCTTGACTCCCATCTCCCAGGAGGGCCTCCCCATGCCGAGGCCACACTGCAGCCTCTTCTCCAGGACATTCTCCACACACTGCCAGCTCTAACCCAGGCAGCAGCCACTCCTGAGGACCCTGCGGAGGCCATGCAAGCCCCAGTGCACTATGGCAGGACCAAAGTGTTCATGACAGATGCCACAGTAAGCTGGTTTGGGGATGACAAGTGGCGGTTACAGAGGCCAGCTGCATGCTTGCCTGAGCAGGACGGGGGGTCCGGGTCCACCCAAGGGCAGGGTGAGAAGGGGCTGAGGGCCTCAGTGGATACTACTTCTCTCAGCTGGAGCTTCTGGAACGTGGGCGTGCCCAGGTGCTGGAGCAGTGTGTCTGCTGCATCCAGGGTGGCTGGAGGCGACACCGGCACCGCAAGCAGGAGAGGCAGAGACGGGCCGCCATGCTCATCCAGGCAGGTAGGAGTGGGGCAGCTGGTGATGACTAGGGCCCTGGGTGTGCAGGCATCCTTCCAGGCCAGCACACGCCCAGATGCAGCTGCCTGCCTGTGGCACTTTAATCATGGAGCATCCATGTACCGAAGCTCACTGTGTTCCGCCTCCTTAGGTGGATGTTATGTCCCTATGGCAGCCTAGGATTCCAATTCCCCGTCCATCTCAGCCGAGCATCCCTCCCAAATTTGGCAGCAACCAGACCACACCACAGATAAGGGGCTCAACAACTACAGATTCATATGCCAACATCTTTTTTTTTCCTTTATGACAACTTAAATCATTACCTGCCAGGCTCCAGGTCTTGGAATCAGTTTAAGGAAAAGGTAAAAATCAGTGACTTCATTCATCAAATAGATTTATGAACCAACATGAGCACAGCAGTCTTGTTTTGAAAACAGAATATTAGAAACAACCCAAATTTCTGACAGGGATGAGTAATGGCTAAATGATAGAGCATCCCTGTGATAGGCTTTTGAAGCTGAGAAGAGTTTTTGAAGAATGTTTTAAATTTAACAGGAAACCACTTCCAATATGATGTTGCAAACCTGGTTACTAAACTTCCTATCAAGGGTGATACCACTTTTATAGAGTTAATATTTGTGTGTCTGTGTGAAAAGGCATGAAAAATTGTATAAGGAAATACTGTAAAACCATCTGGGTTGCTGTGCTAACTGGTGGTTTTTATATTTGGCTTTCAATTTTTAATTTTCTAAAATACAAATGTATTATTTAATGTAAATTACCTTTTTTCTGAATATAACTATGCCAAAAAGAATCAGAAAAATGATGAAATTTCAAGAGAAGGAAATGAAAATTCCTACATGATCAGTCCACCATCCAATGGTTTTTCCTTTTGTCAGTCTTTTGTTATATGCTGGTGTCATCATAGACTTGTAAGAAGCAAGCAAATTAAACTGAGGAGTTCCACAAAACATATAGAAATGATTTTTGAAGGTGCAGGCAGTTCAGGCCCCTTCCATTTCAGGAGCGTGTGCCCTGGACTGAGCCTGAGGTGGCGGGTGAGACTGTTGTCCCCTCAGCCTGTCTCATCTCCTTGTTGTCCCTCCACTGGGGTATACCTCCAAGTCTGTGGTCAGTTTAAGGAATGTTTTAAGAAGTGAATTTTGCTTTAGGACTTTACATGGTAGTACAAGGTAGCCATTCCTTGAAAACTATGTATTCCAGAGTTTTACTAGAACTCTGGTGTCACTGCAGAGACAGGTTACCGATAACAGGTTTTCTTTCTCTTTCCTGTCTGTGGGCACACTACTTAGCCACTCGCTCCTGGTTAACTCGGAAACACATCCAGAGACTGCACATGGCTGCCACGGTCATCAAGCGTGCCTGGCACAAGTGGAAAGTGAGTATGTGGTTCCAGAAGCCAGGGGGGCAATGGGTGGCAGTTTTGATTCCAGACAGACCAGTGTCAGAATGCTCACTCTGCCTCTGCTGGCTGGGTGGCCTCTGGTAAGTAGTTCAACTTCTCTGAGCCTTGTGTTCCTCATGTTCAACATGGGCAGAATACCACCAACACTGCAGGACTGCTGTGAAGGTAAAAAGTGGCACAGAGAACTGGAATATACTAAAAGCCACTGAGCTGTACAGTGTAATAGGGTAAATTTTATGGTTTGTGAATTATATCTCAATAAAGCTGTTATTTTTCATTTTTAAGTAGCATATGTAAGGACCAAGCTTTGGGCCAGGCAGGCTGTTGTTGCTGCCTTCAACATAAAGAAGGAACCAGCCTAATGGTCAAGGTTCCTGGCTGTTCACAGCAGGTGTCCTTAAATTCACCTTGATAAGCTGACTTACTAAAGATAGTTTTGGTTTCCAGTTCCTATTAAAAAGGGTAGATAAATCTGTTTTCTGTTTAAGACTAGAATGGCCTTCCTTGCTTCTAAAGAACTGGATGATGTGGAAGAAAGACCCTTGCCCCCGGCTGCCTGCTCCCTGAGCTCCACGCCACTGTCCCCGGTGCAGACCCGGCTTCTGGGTGCAATAATCCACCTGGGGCCCCTGGGGCTGGTCCTGGCCCACGCAGCTGTGGGTGTGCGCGGCTTTCAGAGGAAACTTGTGGTCCAGGCCTGCCTCCAGCTCCCCTCAGGCAGCCCCCATGGGGTCACCATCCAGAGAGCACAACATGACCAGGCTGGGGTCACGTCCATCCGCGCGCTGCCTCAGGTGGGTACCAGGCGACAAGATGGCCCTTCCCACCCCCAGAGAAGGCAGAAGCAAGGCCTCAGGGTCCACGGGGAGCAGGGCTGAGGCTGCAACAAGCGCTCCCCTCCCCCAGCTAGGAAAGCAGAAGTGTGCACTTGTGGATGTGGATTACTTCCACTGTTGAGGCTGGGAATTTTTACTTTTTCAGAACTGCCTCTGAGTGTTACAGCATCTTTTCTGAATCTTTTAATTAGTCCCGCTTTCAGTATACTGGGGACACGATGACAGCTTGTTTCCTCAAATATTATTTGGTTTATCTCCTTTCCAGCTGAGGAAATGACAAGCAGATGAGTCAGTGGTTCAAGGCCAGCATGTTTTTATATTCTGGGCAGCCAGGAAAGAAGAGTCAACCATCATCCATGACATCAGTGTCACCCATAGCTACATGGTTCACCAGGGAGCCAGGCCAGTTGAGGGGAGGTGAAAGGTGTGCTGGGCTTGGAGGGGAACGCCAGGGTCACTGGGCAACCTTGGCTAAATCATGTCATCTCAGAGCCTCCATATCTACTTCGATAAAATGGGACTACAATCTCCAATGAAAACACACAGGTTAGCACCAATATAAAAAGAAGGGTAATTTTTTGACTGCCTCCAGCTTTCAGCAGTCACAGGCATGTGAGAGACGACGCTCCTCACAGGGCAGAGCTCCCGCTTTGGGTTCCCCGCCTGTCTCACACTGAAGGAACCTGAAATTTTATATTTGAATACCACTTTGGACTTGGCTGTGCTTTAGAATAAGGACAAAACATGTTGACTGACTCCATCCTGCGACTACTGTGACCTTCATAGTAGGGCTTTTTGTCCACACCTCATGCATTTCTAGCATTCACTCTTCAGGCCCTGGCACCCCTGGGAGCCAGGACCTAGCTTAGCTGCATCTCTTTCTCTCCCTAGGGTTCGATCAAGTTTCACTGCAGAAGGTCTCCACTGCGCTACGCTGACATCTGCCCTGAACCTTCACCCAACAGTGTTACTGGCTTTAATCAGATTCTGCTGGAAAGACACAGGCTGATCCAAGTGTGATCTCTTCTTGCCCTCTAGCTCACCTGGCTGGGTGATCCTTGGTGCCTGTTTCTAGAAGGGCTTTTTCTGCCAGCTGCCTTGCTAAAGACATTTAGTCAACACAGCTGCCCAACTGTTCCCACAGCATCTAGAAATGAACCTGCAAGTGTGTCGGCTCCAGCCTCAGAGCCAGCGCTGCAGTAGCTGATGCACCCTCAACACCACCCAAGTAGAACAGGGTGTCAGAGTTGGCAGTTTTCAACCAGGATCAAGAAACCTCAGGGCCAGGAGAACATCTCATTTCACTACATTCAAAAAGCCAACTCAGCAGTAGACAGGACTATCCCAGAGTGTTGTCTCACTACAGCTGACGACCCCGATTCTCCACAAGCGTTTCTGGAAGAAAACAGGCAGTCAGCGTGAAATTGGCTATAAAATTTTGGCTAGGGGAAATTTTTCATTTATTTCCTTTAATGAAACTTTAATATTTACTATAATATTAAATGAATAAGTCATAAACCAAGGATGAAATGATGCAACATACAATAGAACCGTATCTTGATTTTATTTAATAACAAAGTTTTTAACTCAAATGGGTAAAAAATTGGTAAATATCAGACATAAAGGCTATCTTAACTGTACCAAAAATAAAACACTTAAAAACAACCATGAGAATGTCAGGTTTTTCTCTCCTTAAAGGCTTTGCCACTTGGGGATTTCATTTGCCTAAAACAAGTCCACATCGATGGAGGTGAAGACTTGTGTAACCCACATCAGCTAGGGTGCACCCTGGAATCCACCTGTCTTGTTTAGGGCTCCGGCAGGGCCTTTCCCCACACTAGCTGGTCTCTTGGGAGGAGGAGAGGCCAGGCTTTGGGAGTCAAGCACATGTTTCAGCGAGCAGCACAATAATCAGTCTTAAGAAGACTCACTCTGGGCTGGTTCCACAATACTCAAACAGCAGTCTGCAAACTCCACAAACAAGGGCTCTTGCATATAAGCTCTCATAAGCTTTGCTCTGTCGTTCCCTTGGTCGAGGCTGACCATCAGCTGTCTAAGGTGTGGATTGAGCAACAAGCTTCTTAATGTTGCAGATTCCCCTTAAAAATTAACAAAAACAAAGAGCCAGTCTGAGTTGAACGTTTCTGGTGGAGCTAGTTGGAAGCTAAATGTTTCAAATCATAACTTTAAAGTATGTTCCATCTCCTTAACCTTTTAACCCAGAAGTTAACCTAATGCTTCACACATAAACAAGTGAGATCAGCATATTAAATGATTCCCAAGTTAAATACAGTAAGATTCCTATTCTTGATGACTAAATACTGTAGCGTCATGTCACTTCAGGTAAAGAAAAATATTTTAGCACAAGTACATGGAGCAACCACATTAAATTTGTCGGCATGCCTTTTCTTTATAAATGTAGTTTCCGGTGGTGTAGACAGTTAAAGCAAATACTTCAATGTAAAAAGCATGTGATGCAGATTTGAGTGTTTTTTATTTTTATTTTTTATTCTGATTCTGATTCTTTCTGGTATAAAGAAAATGTTCAAAATAGATTGGGGTGATGAATACACAACTATATGATGGTACTATGAACAGCTGATTGTACACCATGGACGACTGTATGGTATGTGAATATATCTCAAAAAAACCGAATTAAAAAAAACAAAACAAAAAGGATGTGATCCAGCATGAAGCAGAATCCATAGCAGTGAATGAAAACTAACATCCATGTGATGCTTTACAATTTACAAACTTTTTTACATTTCTTACCACCTTAGTCTGTTAATCTAATCACCGTCTAATTAATTGCAACCACAGGATGGTGCAAAACACAACCACCTTTCAGCCTAATGCTGAGAAATGGAAGAAAGTAAAACCCACTGTTAAGGAACTACATTAGTCCATTAATTATATACATAAGAGCACTGTAATGAGGATTTAATGAGCAATGCTACAAAAATGATGGGCATTAATCCATTTCCCATAAAAAAAAGAAAAGTCTGTGATTACCAATTGGCATTAATGGCTGTACTATAAATTGAGCTCTAGGAACATAGGAATAAATGCAGATTTATTGCATTTATTGCATTGGCAGATGAGAAACAAAGTGTGGTGAGTGGCTCCCAGCTGACCAAGATGGTGGTATAAATGCTCAAGGGCTCCATTCCCCCACAGATTCACCGAACAACCAGCAAAACTTGGCAGAACCACCCTTCTCAAAACTCCAGAAAATAGTTAAAGGCTTTGGTAACTGGACAAGTGCCAAATAAAGAAAACACAACTTAAACACTAGGAGAAGCTTGTAGCACCCTTACTGGCTCTTTCCCTACCCCTTCTCCAGCATGGTGTGGAGCGGCCTGTGCTCCAGTTGTGGGTTCCGGAGTGAGCCGAGTAACCCGTGTGCAAACTGAGGTGCTGTAAGTCATTACCAGTCTACCAGGTGGCAGCCTGAAGGACTGAACCAGGACACTCATCTCTGTCTCACCAGCCCATAACATGCTTTTCTGGCAGAAGTACCTT
>PVKY010011202.1:0-12165 GCA_004027775.1 Bradypus variegatus
GAATGGTGCAACCACTCTGGAAGACAGTGTGGAGGTTCCTCAGGAAGCTAAATATAGATTTGCCATATGACCCAGCTATTCCATTGCTAGGTATATACTCGCAGGAACTGAAACTTAAGATACAAACAGACATTTGTAAACCGATGTTTATTGCAGCATTATTCACAATTGCCAAGAGATGGAAGCAGCCCAAATGTCCATCAATGGATGAATGGATAAACAAACTGTGGTATATACATATGATGGAATATTATGCGGCTGTAAGACAGAACAAAGGCATGGATCATATAATAATGTGGATGAACCTTGAGGACATTATGTTGAGTGAAGTTAGCCAGAAACAAAAGGACGGATTCTGAATGGTTTCACTAATATGAACAGACATTAAGGAACAAACTTTGGGAATTAAAAGCTGACAACACAGGCGACCAGGAGATAGAAAGAAGGCTGGGACCAGCCATTTGATGCTGAAGGACTACAGAATGTTTAGGATTGATTGTATAGATCCAGAAATAAATAGCATAATACTGTGTGATAGGAGCACAGAATGCAATTTTTCTTGTAGTAACCAATATGTTCAGGTGCTGATTGTGGTGATAAATGTACAGCTTTATGATGATACTGTGAACAGCTGATTGTACACTGTGGATAAATGTATGGTATGTAAATATAACTCTATAAAACTATAGGAAAAAAAAAAAAAAAAACTAATGAAGTCCTGATGCACATGACAACATGGGAGAACCCTGAGGACATTATGTTGAGTGAAATAGGCCAGACACAAAAGGACAAATATTGTGTGATCTCACTGTTATGAACTAATTATAATAAGCAAGCTCATAGTATTAGAATCTAGAATATAGACTACCAGGTGATAGACTGGAGTTAGAGAACGGGGAATTGATACTTAACTTGTACAGAATTTCTATTTAGGATGATGGTAAAGGTTTGGAAATGGAAGGTGTTGGTGGTAGTACATTATTGTGAGTGTAATCAACAGCACTGAACTATATAGGTAATGTGGTTAAAAGAGGAAACTTTAGGATGTACATGTTACTAGAACAAAAATTAAAAGATAAAACATAGAACTGTACAGCACAGAGAACCATACTGTAGATGATGGACTATAGTTAGTACAAGAACATTCTTTCATGGGTTATAACACATGTATGACAAGGTGGTAATAATAGAGTAGTATATGGGAAAAATACATCTTATATAAATAATGGACAATAGATAGAACTATTTTAATAATTGTTCATCAATTGTAACAAAGGTAACTACTGTTAAAAAAAGTAGGATTATTTTTAAAAAGTGCTATCATCAATTGTAACAAATGTTCCACATCAACATAAGGTATTGGTGGCGGGGTGGTGTATGGGAATCCTATATTTTATGCATGATTGTTTTGTAAACTCACAAATTCTCTAATAAAAAACAAAAACAGAAAACAACACATCCTATCAAGGATGTGAAGAAATAGGAACCCTCAAACGTTGTTGGGGGGGATGTAAAATGATGCAGCTACTGTGGAAAACAGTTTGGTGGTTCCTCAAAAAGTTAAACATAGAACTACCATATGACCTGGCAATCCCACTTGTAAGGATATACCCAAAAGAATTTAAAGCAGGGACTCGAAAAGTTATTTCTTCAACAATATTCACTGCAACATTATTCACAAGAGCCAAAAGGTGGAAGCAACCCAAGTTTCCATCAACAGATGAATGGATAAACAAAATGTTCTATGCAATAGAATACTATTCAGTTGCAAAAAGGAATAAAAGTATGATACATGTTGCTACATGGGTGAAATTTGAAGACATGTTGAGTGAGATATGCCAGACACAAAAGGACAAATATTGTGTAATTTCACATACATGAAATAACTAGAATATGCAAACTCAGTAGCATTGGTATTATGTTTGAAAAAGCCATCTGTTAGAAATACACACTGAAACAGAAAGTAGAGTACAGGTTACCAGGGGTGGAGGTGAGGAATGGGGAGTTAATGCTTAATGGGTAGTGTTTCTGCTTGGGGTGATGGAAACTTTTCCGTAATAGATGGTTATGGTGGTAGCACGACATCGTGAAAGTAATTGGTAACACTAAATTATACTTGAAAGTGGTTAAAATGGGAAATTTTGTTTTACATATGTTTCCACATAAAAAAAATTTTAATGGGGCAGGGACTGGTTACAGATTACTTGTTTCTTAAAAGACACATCAACCAAATACAAGGTGTGGACCTTACTTGAACCTTCATGGGACAATTCAATTACAAAAGAAATTTGAACAGGGACTGGGTATTAAATGATTTTAGGGAATAAGTATTACTTTTGTTAGGTGCGATAGTAGCATTGGTATTACGTTTGAAAAAGCCATCTGTTTGAAATACACACTGAAATAATTTGGGTACAATATGTCTGTGATTTGCTTTATAATACTCTAGAAGGAGGGAAAAGTGAGAGATAGATGAAATAAGATTGACAAAATGTAGATGATGGGTTATATGTACATGGCAGTTTATTACATTATATTTTTATGTATGTTTGAAATTTTCCATAATAAAAAAAATTTAATCTACAAGTAAATAACTGAGAAAATGGGGACAAAGAGAAAAGACAGATCAAGAAATAGAAAAGTTTGGAGCTTCTCAGCAGCCAAAGGAAAGAGGGAAACAAGTCTTGATAGATGAATAAAACCAACAAACCAACAATAGCTCCTTTAAAAAATGGGATTATTGTGGTGGCAAAATTCAGGCCTCATATGACCTATCAGGTGACCAGCAGAGGCCAATAACATCCTGATTCGAGCTACAATGAGGGGTTTGCAAAATCTGGGACAACAGGAGGGGAAAGTGATGGACCTTAGAGGATGGGGAGAAATGGGGAAAGACAGAGGAAAGGCAGGGCATTCTAGGTGGAAGGTACAGCCTGAACAAAGTCAGGGAGGCTACTCCATTTTCCTAAAAGAAATTATCCAAAATTTATATGAACCAGAATAAAGCTGGTCCTTTTTTGCTGCCTCCTCATCCTCCAAAAACCCGATCTAACTCGAAAAAGGAAACAAATCTTTACCGAAGATGCCTGAGGACACTGCAAAGGGGCACATTGCACTCCACAGCAAGATTTCCTTTCAAAATCCTCCTAAATCATCTCTCTTCTTCAGAGTTTCCATAATAAAAGTCATGAGTTCCTCCCCAAACCTCTTTTCTTTTTCTCTTTTCCGAATTCCTGACCACCCAGACTCACTCAGCTCTCTCCCCTCCCTTCTCCTCTCAGTCCCACTTCCTCCTTTTAGTAGCAGCTTTTCCTGAGTGGGACTGGGAGGAAATTCCTCCAGGTCAATGCACACTTTTGCTTGTCTATTCCTCGCTCTCTGCTCTCTTCCCAAAGACTCTTTAGAACTAAGTCTGGGGAGGCGGAAAAGCTGTGAGTCTTTACCTGCGAATATTTTTGTCCCTGTTGCATAGAAAAAAAGATAGGAAGGAAATACACCAGAATGTTAACAGTAAGAGGCCAGCAGAGGTTTGGAATAAAATAAAGCTGGGCCGAGGTCCTAGCTTTGCTACTTTCTAGCTGTGACCCTGGCAAGCCTCCCTGGAAATATTTCTCTAAATCTCGGACTGCTTTTCTGTGTATTACTCAGCATGTTATCTGGCATATGGTGAATGTTCCATAAAGTGTACCTTGCAAAACAAAGGAGTTATCACTAGCTGGAAGGAATATAGCAAATTTCATTTTGCCTGTATCAATATTTTATTAAAATTTAAAATAATGAACACATATTTGTAACTTAAAATAAAAACACCATGAAGAATAATATAAACATGGGCATATACTAAATGTTTATCACTAGAGGACTAAATGAAATATGGGATATCCATATACTGGAATATTGTATGAACTGGTTAAAAATAATGAAGTATAGCTATAAATAATGACAACAAAAAATGCCCACAGTATATTGCAAGTTGCCAAACAGAATGTGTAGTGTGACCCCATAATTTACATATTTATATATTCTCTTAAATACGTAAATAAACATTAAAGGTTCTGGAAGACTACTCAACAGTGACTATCTCAGCAGTGATTGAAGAGTTGAGGGTTTTTCATTTTTTTTAATCTAATTTTTTAATGCAATTTTACTGGGATATATTCACACAGCATACAAACCATCCAAAGTATACAATCACTGGCTCACAGTATTCGCACATAGTTGTGCATACATGTCCATGGCCAATTTTAGAACATTTTCATTACTTCAGAAGAGA
Organism: Bradypus variegatus; assembly: GCA_004027775.1. Classification (NCBI taxonomy): domain Eukaryota; kingdom Metazoa; phylum Chordata; class Mammalia; order Pilosa; family Bradypodidae; genus Bradypus; species Bradypus variegatus. The sequence continues at coordinate 4,274 of PVKY010011202.1, forward strand.
AATAAAAAGAAAAAAGAAAACCCACATCCTTCCATACCCCTTATCCCCTCCCCAATTACTGACTCAATATTGGTGTGGCACATTTGTTCCTGTTGATGAAAGGTTATTAAGATATTACTAACTCTAGTCCATAGTTTGTAATAGGTAATTTTTTCCCATATACCCCTCCATTATTAACTCCTTGTAATAGTGTGGTACACTTGTTCTAGTTCATGAAGGAACTTTTTAATTTTTGAACAGTTATTCAGACATCGTCCACCACACGATTCACCGTGCTATACATTCCCATGTTTTAAACTCCAGCTTCCCTTCTGGTAATGAACATGAAAATCTGTAGTTTTGGAAGGTTTAATTTTTTAAATAAAACGCTTGAATTACTTTTACATTTTAAAAACATTTTTAGGGGAGGAAAAACAGGCAGGCGGCCTCGGGAGGGTTTCTTGGTGGACAGAGCATGGCAGAAAAAAAAGGCCTCTCAAAATTTTGATGCAGCACTGCCATCCTGTGCAGCAAACACCAGCTCCGGGGTTGGGGGTGAGGGGTTAACAGCCGCATCCCGTCTGCACCCGAGGAGCCAGCCGAGGTTAGCCCCCAATCGGGGATCCCTCTAGAGTGCCTCCCCTGAGTCAAGTTTGCTGGAGCCATTAAGAAGGCAGGGGAAGAGAACGCTCGGATCCTAGAGATCTTTCTCGATCTCATTAGGGGTACTCGGGCCTCTCCCCTCCCTTCAAATCTTGTAGGAACTGATTTTGAGGGAGGGGTTCTGTGGGACGGCAGTTTTAACAGGTACTGTGTGGGGCCTGTTCTGCTGCGTGTGGATGGAAGGAGCCGCTGGGTCCCCAAACACTTGGGGGACAAGCCTGGGCAGTTCCTGGAATGGGGCTGGGTGGGTGGGAACAAGTGAGACGACACACTAGGGCCCCTATCAGCCTGTCACTGTAAAAACCATAGTCTCCACATCTACTCCCCAAATTAAGTCCCAGGATTTCCTGGCTGGTTCCAAGAACCCTGCCCGGAAGGTGGGCGGGGTTCCCGCCTCCTCTCCTCCCACCCCCGCGGGCCCATCGGGCGTTGGGGCCCCAAATTCGGGCCCAACCCCAGGGCCAGCCCTCCCAGCACCCACATCAAGTCGACCCCTCACTCTTCAAGTCACTCCGGGGTGCCCGGCTCGCCCCCAGCACACCCACAGCGCTGACCACCCGGGAGCCCCACATCCGGGGCGCCGCGTGTCCCGACTCATTTCCGCAGTTTCCGCTCTTCCGCTCCCGTCGCCCCGCGCGCGCCTCTCTCTCCCCTCCGCCCGCGGGAACCGGAGGCCGACAGCCCCGCCCACCGAGGTCCCGCCCCACCAGGGCTCCTCCTCAGCACGTGGCTGCGCGTGCTCTTTCCACCTCTCCGGGCCTTCAGGGACAGCCCAACGCCGGGCGGCCCGGGACCTGGAAACCCTCGGCGCCCTCGTTTAGAGCGGTAGGGTAGGGGTCACAGTGTTCTGGGAAGTTCGGCGAAGATGCTTCAGTCTCGCTTAGGCCAGGGAGGCAGACTCAGGCGCTTCTTTCTTTCCCTCGAGATGGAGAGGCCGCAGGGTCGGGGGAGCGAGGACCTCAGCGCTCGAGCCCGCGCAGCTGGGAGCGGGAGGGGAGGCGAGGTGTGAGCCTGGCCGGTTCGCAGCCTGAGGCCGAGTACGGGGAGCCCGGGGTAGGGCCCTGGCGCGGTGCCCGCCAGGTGCGCTGCGCGAGACTCGCAGGCGGGCCGCGCGGCCCCGGAGCGGGGGTATCTCTGGAGGGGGAGTCTGTGAGCGGGGCTTGGAGGGATGTCCGACTAGACTCCGGAGTCCAGGCCCAGCGAGAGATATTGCAGTGAGCCTTGGGGAACGTCTAGTCTCAAGCACAGCGGCTCTTTCGGCCTGAATGCCCAGCCCTGCCCTGGTAGGGGGTGGAGAGCACCTTCAAGGAGGCCCTACCCATGCGGAGCGCTCTCTTCCCGGAGCCTCCAGGTGCGGTGCGGAGTTCGGCTCTGCGTCGCCACCGTGTGGCCGAAGATAGCGTAAGCCGCCTCGCACCCGGAGACCCCTCGGGTGGGGAGGAACCAGGCCCCAGCGACCGCGGGAAGGCCCGTCATCAGAGCGAGTTTTCCAGGCCCAGCCTTGTTCCGATCGGAGTTCCAGGGTTGGGGTGTGAGGTTGCCATGGTGACGACGGAACTGGGCGCGGTCCCTTCCTCCCACCACTGTGAACCTGCTCAGGACCGCGCCAGAATAAGGTGCAGACTCCTAGCACCCACCACCGTCCCGCACACGGAATAATGCAGTGTGGTTGGGGAGAAGAGAAGGATCTTTCCCAAAGGCAGCCAGGCCCCCAACAGCCAGCCTTTGCTGAGCACCTACTATGTGTGCGGCAGCACTGTCTGAAGGAAGTATGCAAAATAAAACTTGAAATAACGAGTAGGGAACATTTTATGGCATATCTTTCAGACCCTGGTTCATGAAATAACAAGTAATATATTTTATTTACTTTTTATTTTGAAATATGTCCAAACTTACAGGACAGTTACAGAAATAATACAAACCTGGTACAGAGAACATATCCCTACCCCCCAGATGCCCTGATCCACTGGGCTGTTTGCCACATTTGCTGTATCATTCTATCCATCCATCCATCTATCCATTTATCAGTCCATTTTCTGAACACTTGTGTATAGGTTGTATACATCATGCTCCTTGAACACTTAGTACTGCCATGTGCATTTCCTAAGAACAAGAATATTCTTTATGTAACCACCTTAAGTGCAGTTTCAAATTCAAGCAATTAAACATTGATATAAAGCTTACAGTTTATATTTCAATTATTTTCCATATGTCCCAAAAATGACCTTTTGAGCCTTTTCTCCTTTGCTAAATCCCATCCAGGATTGTCTATTGCTTTTAATTATCACTGTCTCTTTAATTGCCCTTTTTAAAGAAATAGGTACATAAATACAACATAAACTTTGCTATCTCAATAACTCACAAGCATACCATACAGTGGGATTAATTACATACACAGTATTGCAGTATCCTTTCCACTTTCCATTACTAAAATTCCCCATTTCCTGAAACAGAAACCCCATACCCATTATGCAATAACTTCTCCCCCCACCACTACCCCACCCCTGGCAACCTATACTCTACTTTCTGTCTCTTTGAGCTTCATATTCTCTGCTGTTTTCTTTATGGTTGCCATGGGCCTTAAATTTAACATCCTAAATCTATAACAATGTCATTTGCTTTGATATAAACCTCAATAGTATATGCAAACTTTGTTCCTATACTCCTCGGTCCCCCTAGAATGTAGTTCTTGTTACAAATTACATGTTTATACATTATGAGTCCCAAATGACTGGTTTCTCATTACATTTTATGCATTTGCCTTTTAGATCCTGTAGGAAATTAAAAGTGAAGTTACAAACAAAAAATGGACTAGTACTGGCATTTACATTTACCCATGTCATTACTTAGTGGAGATTTTTATTTCTTCGTGTGGCTTTGATCAATTGTACCTTGTTTCTTTTCAGCCTGCAGAACTCCCTGTAGCATTTCTTGGAGGCCCAATCTAGTTGTGACGAACTCTGTCAGCTTTTGTTTATCTAAAAATGTCTTAATCTCTCCCTTATTTTTTTAAGTTGAGTTTTATTGCGATGTATTCACATACCATACAGTCATCCATGGTATACAATCAACTGTTCACAGTACCATCATATAGTTGTGCCTTCATCACCCCAATCCATTTTTGAACATTTTCTTTACATCATAAAGAATAAAAAATAAAAGTAAAAAAGAACACCCAAATCATCACACCCATCCCACACCAATCTTCACTTAGTCCCTGTCCCCATTTTCTACTCATCCATCCATACACTGGATAAACGGAATGTGATCCACAAGGTTTTCACCATCACACTGTCACCCCTTGTAAACTACATAGTTATACAATCATCTTCAAGAGTCAAGGCCACTGGGTTGGAGTTTGATAGTTTTAGATATTTACTTCTAGCGGTTCCAATTCACTAAAACCTAGAAAGAGATATCTATATAGTGCATAAGAATGCCCACCAGAGGGACCTCTTGACTCCATTTGAAATCTCTCAGCCATTGAAACTTTATTTTGTTTCATTACACTTCCCCCTCTTGGTCAAGAAGATGTTCTCAATCCCATGATGCTGGGTCCAGGTTCATCCCTGGGAGTCATATCCTGCGTTGCCAGGGAGATTTACACCCTTGGGAATCAGATCCCATGTAGGGGGGAGGGCAGTGAGTTCACCCACCGAGTTGGCTTAGCTAGAGAGAGAGGGCCACATCTGAGCAACAAAGAGGCACTCAGGGGAGACTCTTAGGCACAGTTGTTATAAGCAAGTTTAGCCTCTCCTTTGCAGCAACAAGCCTCACGAGGGAAGGCTCCAAGATAAAGGGCTTGACATACCAAGCCATCAGTCCTCAATATTTATGAGAACATCAGCAACAACCCAAGTGAGGAAGTCCAACACTTCTGCATTTCCCCCCAGCTCCTCAGAGGGGCCCTACATATATATTTTTATTCTCTGCCCAAATTACTCTGGTATGTGTCACTATTTCACACTAACCTGTACAAACCTACCAGATCTCACTTCCTTTTCCAAGTTCCATGTAATCGTGGTGTTTGAACAAGCTGACTGTACAAGTTAAACTGCTTAGTGTGCTACAAAAGATATAGATCCTGCTCCAGATAACCATCTCTTCCCTTGGTCTCACATGGAAGTTGAAATTTTAAAACAGTCAGTATCATCCTTTATCCTTTGGCCCAGTTTGCTCTAGTCCTAACCAGATCTGCTTCATTCATATCCTAATTGAAGTCAAGACTCTTTTTCAGCTTTTTAAACAGTTGCTGTATGTGCTAATACTGACATTCATATCTGTTGAGCCTCACGTGTCACACAGATACCCAGTTCCAGAAACCAGTCAGGTCATACACAAAAGGATCAGCATCTCAGAGTTTGGAGATAACCATTACAATTCAGGAATAGATGTGACTGTTGTTAAGAGCTTACAGTCTAGGGACCATTACAATAATCGTTCCCTAAGATTCAATTCTGAGTTTACACATGGTAGTTAGTCCATATTGGTGAGGCATTATAGTGTCTGCCTTTGTTTCTGGCGCACTTCATTCAAATGCTGTTGCCAGGATCCATTCACCTCATTGTGTATCTCACAGCTTCACTCCTTTTCCCAGTTGCTCAATATTCCATTGTATGCATACTCCACAGTTCACCCTTCTGTTCCTCAGTCCATGTACCCTTAAGCCACCTCCTCTACCCGTTGCAAATCATGAATACTGCCTCCATGAACACCAGTGTGCAAATGTCCACCCATTTCTCTGCTCTCAGATCCTCCAAGCATATACCCCATAATGAGGTTGCAGGACGTTATGGCCCCCACATACTTAGCTTCTTGTGGAATCATCACACTGTCCTCCAGAAAGGCTACGACAGTATATAGGTACATCCCTCTCTCATGTTTTCTCTAGCACTTTTATCCCTATTTATATTTTTTCCCACAATTTTATGGAGATATATCCACATACCATACAATTATCCACAGTGTACAATCGGTTGTTCATGGTATCATCATATAATGTGTATTTATCACCACAGTCAGCACTTAAGCATATTGATTACTACAAAGTAAGTATTTTTTAAATGAATAATAAAAAAGATAATAAAAATAAAATACCATACAATACAATATAATAATAAGGCCAGACAACGTCACCACTACCAAGCATCCCATGTCCCTGCCCACCTTTATATCCCCCTCATACACATTTAGCTTTGGTATCTTGCCTTTGTTACATTTAATGGAAGCATACTACAATGTTACTGTTGACCACAGACTGCAGTTCACTTTGATTATATTTTTTCCTCAGTGCCATCCCTTTTACAACACTTTGCATGGTTGACCTTCATTTGTTCTCCCACATGTAAAAACATTCCCACAGGGATTGGGGGCAAGATGGCAGCATAGAGGGGTGTGGAATTTAGTTAGTCCTCTGGAGCAATTAATAAATAAACAGGAACAACTAGTAAATAATCTGGAACAACTGCTGGGGGACAACCGTGACTGCCCACACATCATACAGCAACCTGGATTGGGTGGAATGGCTGAGATCGCAGCATAAAACCTGTGAGTAAAAACTGTGGAACCATTCTGGGAGCCCCCACCCCCATAGCAGGCTGACCTGCAAGACCTTGCTGTGGGAGAAAGCAGCATTCCTGGAGCAAGTGAATATAGCACAACCAAGCTCCAATTGGGATTTTAATTAACAAATGTGGATGGCTGAATACAAGCTACAAACATAGACAAATCTCTAACAAGCAGCAAAGTACCCTGAAGTTGCTTCCCAGTGGAGAGGAGGTGGAGCTGATGGAAAAAAAATTAATTAAAAAAATATACAGAGGCTTTTAGAGATGACTGACCTTAGAGAGCCAGAAAATGCCTGTGCCCCAGGAAAGGGAGCCGAGAAGACCAGGTGCTCTCTGACTGACAGGGGGCTGTGGACTGGCTCTGCAAAGGGGCTTTCTTTCCCTTTTTCTCTCTCTCAACCTGAGTGGCTCATTAGCGGAAGCTTCAGCCATTTTCAGTTTGCAGTGCTCTGACCCAGACAGGGGTGGAGTTAACACAGTGAGAGACAAAGGAGTAATTCAAATGCAGAAGATAATTCCTTAGGGGGTGTATCTTCCCTAAGAGGAAGGAGGTTGGGGCCAGCTCTAGTGCCTGCCCTTCCTTCAGAACTCAGACCCCAGGGCCTGGGGGGAAACAGTCAAAACAGAAACAACCTAAGTTGAGAATTAAAGGGGCCACACCTCTTTACACAATTGAGAGCAACAGGCTGACAGGTGCCACTTGCTGGGCAGGTTAGAGAAAGCACAGCAGCTAGAGGCCTCACAGGAAAGTCTGTCAATCTTATAAGACACCCCTTAGGGAAACTTGACACTGAATATAGTCCCATTCTGAGACCTGAACCCACTCTGGTCTGGGAAAATCTGGGGTAACCAAGGAAAACAGATGCCTAGACAATAGAAAACTACAAATTACACTAGGAAAAATGAAGATATGGCCTAGTCAAAGGAACAAACTTACACCTCAGTTGTGATACAGTTGAGATATTGTTTCACTTCAATGAAACAATCAGGTAAAGATTTTCAAATAAATATGTCAAATCAATTCAAAAACCAAGTCAACAAGTTCAGGGAAGAGATGGCAAAATATATGAAGGATATAAAGAAGACAATGGGTGAACATAAGGTAGAAATCAAAAGTTTGAAAAAACAAGCAGCAGAATATATGGAAATGAAAGGCAAAACACAAGAGATGAAAAACACAATGGAAAAAACAACAACAACAAAAAAACACAATGGAGACATAACAATCACAGATCTCAAGAGGCAGAAAAAAACATTCAGTAACTGGAGAACAAGACACCTGAAATCCTACACACAAAAGAACAGATAGGGAAAAGAATGGGAAAATAACTCAGGGAATTGAATGACAACATGAAGTTCATGAATGTACATGTCATGGGTGTCCCAGAAGGAGAAGAGAAGGGAAAAGGGGCAGAAGCAATAATAGAGGAAATAATCAATGAAAATTTCCCATTTCTTATGAAAGACATAAAATTACAGATCCAAGAAACAGCATGCCCCAAACAGAATAGATCTGAAAAGACCTACACCAAGACACATAATAATCAGATTATCAAACATCAAAGACAAAGAGAGAATCCTGAAAGCAGCAAGAGAAAAGCAATCCATCACATACAAAGGAAGTTGAACAATGAATCAGTGACCTGGAAGAAGACAGAAAGGAAAATGAAAGCACAAAAGAAA
>PVKY010011203.1:0-12179 GCA_004027775.1 Bradypus variegatus
GGCTGGGAAGGCACATGGCTGGCATCTGCTCTGGTTTCAAAATGGCTTTCTCCAAAATGTCAGTATCAGTTTCCAATGGCCATCTTCAAAATGTGTTTCTCGGCTGCAGCTTCTCTCCAAAATGCCACTCTCAGTTGATCTCCAAAATATCATTCATAGCTTCTCTGCATCTGGGCCTGTGTGGCTCTTTTTAAAGTACTCCAGTGATATAATAAAGACCCACCCTGATTGGTTGGGCAATACCTCTGTAGAAATAATCCAATGAAAGGTCTCACCCACAGTTGATTGAGTCACATTTCCATGGAAACACTGAACCAATAGGTTTCAACCTAATCCATACTAATAAGCCTGCCCCCACAAGATTGCTTCAAAGATAATGGCATTTGGGGGGACATAGTACATTCAAACTGGCACAGGCGTTTGTCCACCTCTTAGTCTAAGCTCCTTGCATTTGAGGACCATGGCTGTATTTCCTTGCGTCACCCACAATGCCCGGTACATAGAGAGTTTCAGCCAATGTTTGCTCTGGGTCCTTGGGTATAGAGTACAGGGCTGTTATCTGACAGACTAAAGTTTGAACACACCAAGATTTCACCATTTACTAGTTGTGGGACCTTGGGAATGTCACTGAACTTCTCTGAGATAGCTGCTTTGTCTTTAGAAACACAGAGGACATCTATTTTACAGAGATATTTGGCAGATTTAAAAACAATAAAACCATAACCACCATCATGTGTATTTGAGTGTTTACAGTAGGTTAGGAATAGTACTTAGAACATGGCACTAAATAACTGATTATTATTATAGTTGTTACCAATTTATAAGCCTGCACTGTCCAATATGGTAACCACTAGCCATGTGTGGTGATTCAAATGTAAGTGATTTAAAATTAAGTAAAATAAAAAATCCAATTCCTCTGTCACACGAGTCATATTTAAAGGGCTCAATAGCCACACGTCACTAGTGGCTACCATATTGGTCATTGCAGATACAGAACACTTCCATCCTAGCAGAAAGTTCTATAGGACAGTGCTGTTAGAGGTCTGGGACTGTGTGTTACTTATTGCACGTCCCTCATGATGCTTATGCCTGTGTAGGTGTTCAAAGATATGTGTGGTATGAAGGATTAAGTTGAAGGGAACACAGAAATCAGATGATTCTGGAAGCTTGGCTCTCTTATTGAGAGCGTACTCTCATGGCTGAGGAAAGGATGCTGGGTAGGAGAGACTCCTAGATTCCTGTGTATTTTTCTGGATGCCAGCAGGCTTAGCTCCTTATGCTGCAAAATTAAGTAGATGAATGTGGAGAGAAGGAGTTTGCACTGTCAGTAGTTTCCTGAAAACCTGAATGATCCCAAAAGACAGTGTAGCTGTAGGAGCTGGAGCTGGAAAGGGACCCTGGAGAGCAGTGTCTGCTCTATTAGTCATAATTGGTGTCTTTTGGTCTTAAAAGAACATCTTAATTTTTTGGTGAGTGGTAATGTCCTCATCTCCATGTGAGTATGTGAGTATGGGTGTGTGCATGTGTGTGAGTTTATTTAGAAGCTGGTTGAAGGTGACTTTGGGGCTTCTTTAGTTGAAATGTGGGTGCCATTTTCAGTAGATGCTGACTCAGTTTCATGGATGATGGTTTTGTGAGTGTACGACCAATTGTTGTCATCAGTCTACTTTTATGGTCCATATACGGCTTGCCCTGAGGTATGTAGAGCATACAGGGGACATACACAGTCTCTGATGTGCCAAGTAACTGGTGAGTTGGGTGTAGACCAGCCTACCTGGGCTTGTGTGACTAGAGAGGGCTCCCTGCATTGCCCAGTGTCTCCTGAAGTGGCCATCACTTTGTGCTAAGAGACATCCTCCCTGGGGCTGGGTCAGGTTACACCTGGGGGGAGCTGCACCCGGCTCTGTTCCCTGGTGGAAGGGCCTGGCAGGGTGAGGCTGATGCTTTCTGAAGGCTGCCAGGGGCAGAGCCAAGTGCAGAGTGAATCCAATCCAAAGAAAATGGTGGAGCAGGGCTGGCTAGGGAATTAGTATCTTCCTCAGTACCTGCACCTCTCAGCAACACACACACACACACACACACCCTACCTTTGCTCCTCTTCTCTTGATCCAACATACTCTCCTTTTTTTATCTTAATCCATTCAATTTCAACCTCAGAGGCTAGCTCTGAGCATTTGAACAGGGAATATTTAATGTAAAGAATTATTAACTGGTAAAAGGTGGTTATCTGCTAACAGGGGTAAAAGAAGATTCTAAGGGTACCGAAGTAGCAAATGTATAAAGCAGCTACTACTTCTAGGGCTGAAGGAGAATGAACAAAGAAGGAACCAGGAGCTCCGCAGAGGGCCCCGTCCCTACCTGCAAGGCTGAGATTCAGACCTGCCCCAGGACAATGCAGAGTGGCCTAGCAACCTGGTCCATAGGAGCAGCCTGCCAGGGGGCAGAGAGGTTTGTGGGAGGATATGGGTCAACCCTGGAGTTTAGGTAGGAGTGGCCAGTCGGGCGCTGGAGAAACTTACTGGAGGCTGCTGGCTGTGCTGTTCTGTCAGGAGAATTCTTCAGTTGTAAAGAAACTCGCTGGCAGATGTGGGCCAGTGCTAATCTGTAGGAGCAGCCTGCTGGGTGGTCACAAAACTTGCCAGAGGGCATGGGCCAGAAATGGTCTATAAGAGGGGCCCACCAGAAAGTGGGGGGTGCTGGCCACAGCTGGTCTGTGAGGGCCACTGAAATGGGCCCTATCAAACCTCTTGCAGGCTCATCCATGGGCCGTCCCCTATTGACAAAGCCTAATCTTCAGCCATTTGACAAAGGAGAAGTAACTCCATGTTACAAAGCAGTGCAAAGAAGGGTGGGCTTGGAGCCAAGAGGCTGTAAGTTTGTGGCTGTCACACTCCCGGTTCTACAAGTCTTTCCTTTAATTGCAGCCATTTGGTTCACTTGGCAACTAATTATATAGAATTGTTGAACATTTCTTCCATCTTTGGTGCTGTTATTTAACTCTTCACGTGGTTTTATTGCCCCAAAGATGTGCCTAATTATGTCAGCATCCTTCATGGCTCTTTGCAGGTATAAGGCCATCACAGAAGTCCAATCTCTCCTTGTTGCCTTGGATGGTAGAAAGGGGTTCGAGGGCCCCAGGGGCAGTGGATTCCCTTTTCTCCTGCGTGTGCCACTGCTTCGGCCTGCCTCAGGGGCTGTAGCTCCTGGAAGGCAGGACCTGAGTTTGAAGAGCCTCTCTCAGGTGGGGATGATAAGTGGGGATGCACAGCTTGGTGCTGATGGGAACAGCCTCTCAACTCTGGAAGGACAGGTGGACATCAGGCATATGCTAAGGCTGCTCTGTCCTGGGCAACCTCCCAGCTGCCCACCCTATGTCAGACTCCCCTCCCCCCCATTAAAACAATTCCCTTAGTTCATAGGAGACCCCTGTTAGAGTTTGCTATGCTAGGGTTAAAAGAGTCCTGAATTTGGAGTGTTTTCTAGACCTTCCTTTGACATTTATTAGCTATTTCTTTTTAAGCACAGCAGCTGAGTTTTCATCTTTAAAGATACCAATCACTGCCCCCAAGGATGCTGTGAGGATTAAATGAAATAATGTATGTGACTGTGTTTTATAAATCATAGTACTTCCAACAAATAAAGTTTATCGTATGTCTGAGGGGTGGATGGCAAACATATTAATTCAGTGTACCCTTAGTGAATCATTCAGTGGATTAGACTTGGTTAAAAGCCTTGAGAAGATGGGACCCAGACCAGGTAAGTTTTGATGGAGAGGAGGCGATCGGAAGCATGGGGCCTTCTGAGAGGCCAGCATCCGTGTGAGCTTGGACTTGGTTACTCTGGGTAACAGGAGACTGAAGGACACTGAGTGAGGAGGTGAATGTGTGTGTGTGTGTGTGTGTGCGCACGCACGCACGCATGCATGTGCCTGCCCTGAACACTGGCAATAAATAAGGGTTTTAGAGCAGAGGGGACAGGACAGGGAGACTGTCCAGAGCAGAGCCTGCACTCACTCCTCCCTGGCCGCTTGTCTCCCACAGGTGCACCTGCGCTCTGCTGGGCGTCTCTGTGAGCTCTGCTGTGCCAACCGTGGCACCTTCATCAAGGTGGGCCAGCACCTGGGGGCCCTGGACTACCTGCTGCCCCAGGAGTACACCAGCACGCTGAAAGTGCTCCACAGCCAGGCCCCACAGAGCAGCATGCAAGAGATCCGCCAGGTCATCCGCGAGGACCTGGGCAAGGAGGTACCTGCCTCTGCCAGGAGGGATGGGTCCCCGGGCAGTCTGCTTCTGGAAAGGCCCTGGCAGATTTCCTGCTGCCCGGCTGCAGGGCGCTGGGGCTCCACCACTGGTGCTAAGCCGAACATCACAAAAACTTTCATGCTGAAATCAAAGAGGTTAGGCGGAGCCTCAGTGGCCTTCAGTAAAAATATGAGATGGACCATATGAAATTGTTGATACTAGACTCTTTTTGACCTGCAACCTAATATGATTCATATGGTTCAATCTAATAGCTTGCAGTTGCTGAGGTTTTATTTCATGTTGGACAACTGTGTTACGTTCCATTTGCTATCTCCTTTAATCGTCATGACAAACGTATGTGTTGGGTACTGCTGGTTAACCCCATTTTGCAGATGAGGGATGGAGGCTTAGGGTGGTAGGGTAAAGTGTTCCCGGGCACTTGCAGTAAGTGGTTATAGGGCACCACTCTATGATGCCACTGATAAACTGTCCAAATCATATAATGAATTGTGTTTTTTGGAATGTGTTGGTAGGCAAAGTCATCCAGTCTCTGCTTGATTACGTCCAGCTTACTCTCTCACCTGCTGCCCAGAGTAGCTTGTTCTCTCTCTCATCTCTAATTGTAAGCTAGTGTTCCCTCATATGGTCTAAACCTGCCTCCTCAATCCTAATTTTTCTGATCCTCATTCTTCCCCCTGGAGCGGCAGAGAAAGGCTGAGGGCCCCTCCGTGCTACCAGCCCTGGTCCTGATAACTCTTCTTTGGACTCACGCATGTGTGCCAGTGACTTTCAGGAAGCATGGCACCCAAAACTGGGCACTGTGGCACGGACCCTTGCTGCCTGTTCTGGTAACCGTGCTTATGGGGATGGAGAGGAATTTGAGCCTGTGTCTGCAGGTCAGGCCCAGCCTTAGAAATTCTATGGTATACTTTGAGGGTAGCTCAGAGATCCCTAATAAAAAAACTTCCTCTCCCCTTCACTTATCACTGTATTTGAACTTCTGCTCTTAGAGAGAGAATGGGCCTTCCTGAATTTCTGGAGCAAAATAATCATAAAGTCAAGCCTTTATGATCCTTACCTGAGATTAGTTCACAACCTTTAATGACTCCCAGTCGCTCTTAGAATAAAATCCTTAGCAGGACTTTCCAGGTCCATCTCGAGCTGGTGTCAGGCTGCCCATGAGTTCCATGAATATGACTTGGTGGGGCAGAGTGGCATTGTGGCTAGGGTTTGGTTCTGGAGCCGGATGATGTGGGCTTGAATTCCTGTGCCCTTCCAGACTATGTGACCTTACACAAATTATTTATCCTCTGGGCACCTTGCTTTTCATAACTGTAAAATGGAGATTAAACATAGAATCTACCTCCTAGGGTTATTGTGGGGATTAGAAGAGATAATGAATGCACAGTGCTTGGTGCAGGGCCTGACCTGGACCAAATGCTCAAAAAATACTAGCTACTGTTACTGTTGTTGTTTCCCCTATGCCCTGGCCACACTGCACTACTTGTCTCAGACTCTTCGTGTACCCTCAGCCTTCCATGCTTATGCCCACGGTGCCCATGGTCTGCCATCTGCCTGGAAGGTCTTTACTCCATGCTCTACCTGTCGAGTGATTCTGTGCTTTTCAAGGCCATTTGTCCATCTGTCTATCCATCTATCAAGGCACCATGTTAGGTGCTGGGTGTCCTGGCCAAATCCCATCTCCTCTGTGAAGTCTTCTGTGACCCTCCCTAGAACAGCCTATCCCTCCTTTGGGGTCCATGGAGCTTTACTCCATCTACTTGTGTAACTTGTGGCATGGTTAGTTGTCTGTCAGTGGTTCTGCTGCAGGTCGTCACCTCTTGGAGGATGGAGACCATGACTGTCCTTTTATCCCCAAATCCACGGTGCTTAGAACAGTGCCTGGCCTTTACTAGGTGCCCAGTGTGTGCTTAATGAACCAATAAAGGAAAGAGTGACAGCTTATTTAGGCTGCTCAGAGCAGGGCTGAGGGTGTGGGGGGATGTTTGATGAAGACCAGTTGTTCCGTTTTTACTGATCCACATGGAGCTGGTCCTGGCTCGCAGTCCCTTGATGTAGAGCTGGTGCCAGATGCACAACTTCAAGCCAAAGATCCCTCATGTCTCCTTCCCCGACCTGGAGGAAGGGGCCTCATTAGCTGAATCTCTGGCAGTCCCAGATGACACAGGAGGGGAGCACAGAAACCTCTGTGGACTCCCTTGCCACTAAGGAACATTTTCTCCAAATGGGGAGCAATTGCGCCAAGGGTAGACTTGTTTTAGGGTAGGAGTCAGGGAGAGGCTGCAAGCCAGGAGGAGCAGGTTAGGACGGGGGGCCCTGGGCAGATGGGATGGAGTTGGCTAGCACCTGGCTTTGTCTCTTACCAAGACTGTTGGCCTCCTGCTTCCAACTGCACAAGATTCACCCCCAAATTAAAACTAAATAAATCACTGTAATAACAGTGTGAAGTGCATCACTGCTGGCATGTGGCAGCTCCTGGGGGTGGATGCCAGGGGGGAGGCAGCAGGAGATTAACCTCTGGAGGCCGACTTGTCTGTGGAGAGATGTGGAGGGTGGTGGCGTGGGGGCGAGAGTGGGTGGGTTCCCATCCAGCCAGGGTGGAGGCAGATGGGAAGTTCCACAGCCAGCAGTCAGGGTGGGCCACCAGCTGGCTGAGGATCCAGGACTCTCAGGGTTGGACGATGGTCACCTGCATCTCCAGGGCCTCTTCTCCAGGCCCTTCTGGTCACGTGATCCTGAGCGTGGCCGAGTGGCTCCTGTCCCCGAGTGTCTCGAGCTCTCTGAGAAAGGGAGGCCAGTCTCATGGTCACAGTTCTGAGGGGGTGTCCCTCACAGCTGGGAAGCTCAGAAACCTCTGGTTTCTTACCCTGGCCCCCACAGGCACACAACAGAAGTCTTCCTCCCCCCTTCCCTTCCTCCTCCCTCCTGGGAAGATGCCATTTGTTCCGGGTGACACATTTTCAGCCTGTGGGTGGAGGGAGGGGAAAGAGGCTGTGTGGGAAGCAGGGTAGGTGAGTGCGGGGGTGTGAGGGTGGAGGGGAGACACTCATTTTGCACTTCCCTCCTCCTATGACACTTCTCAGGGAGGGGAGCACTCTCACCCCGGGAACAGGTTTTGAGTGGGGCCCATTCATCCTGGGCTCTGCCCCAGCCCTGGGAGCTTCCCTGGATAGGTCTGCTTTGTCCCTGGTTTCAGGAGTGTGGTTAAAAGATACTGACTCTCCCCTCTGCCACCACCTTCTTTCTAGGTCCTAGTCCTTGGGTGATTGCATCTAAACTTCAGACTGAAGAGAGGGGAGAGGTGGTTAGATGGGAGTGCAAGGCTAGCACGTTCCAGCCTGAGCTGGGTGATTCTCTCTGTGCCTGTTGGGGCTTGGACCCATCAGCAGAGGCCTTGGAGGGTCACTAATATTCTCAGACCAGTCCTTGTCCTGGGCACATGAGGCTGGCCCTGAGAGTGTCTCCCACATTGGGAGGGAGCTGGGATGGAGGTTGCAACACTTCTGGACTCCATGATTTACATTTGTTTCTGGATCAGACCAACTCCAGGACAGCACCCTGTGTGGCATCGAGGTGGGGGTGAGGGCGGGTGAGGGCAGGCACTCTTTTTGAGAAGGGAGTATGCTGGGGGTTCACACAGCTAAGGGAGGGGCAGTGACAGGATGAGACCCCAGATCTGATTACCAGGCCACTGCTTTGTCCCCTACATAACAGAGCTTCTGTTTGGCAGAAGTTCTTCTGGAAAGCAGCCTTTTGTGTGTGTGTGTGTGTGTTTCTGTGTGTTGGGAGTTTCTCAGCCAGTATTACTAGACAGAAGCTTACTTTTCCCCTTTCTCTTAAGTCTTGAGGTGTAGGTTCTGGGAAGTAGACTCCAGGAGGTGGGGGCGATTCCACTGCCCCTAGAGTGACCTGTGTCTGGAGTGGGTTGGGGAAGGTCTCAGCCTGGGTCCCCAGGCTGCCCTTGGGGCTGTGGGCTCAGGTGCAGTGCTGACTTTGGCCAGCAGATGGTGCCTGAGCTTGAGAGTCAGGGAGGGGTGCTGAAGCCCTGGTCCATCCCTGCAGAGGGAGCCCTGGCCAGCTGGATGAGGTGGGGCTTCTTTCCACTCCTGGGCATGGTCCATGGTATGGAAGGAGCCTAGGTTGACGTCTCTACACACTGAATGGTGCAAGTACAGGCAAATACAAGGCTGTCGACCACCCTGGCCCCCGTGAGCTTTTGGCTGCATCCTGGAGGACCTGGCCCGGTTCTTCACGTGGACCACCAATCCCAAGCTTA
Organism: Bradypus variegatus; assembly: GCA_004027775.1. NCBI lineage: Eukaryota > Metazoa > Chordata > Mammalia > Pilosa > Bradypodidae > Bradypus > Bradypus variegatus. The sequence goes on from PVKY010011203.1 coordinate 8,539, forward strand.
CACCTTCCTCATGGGGGTTAGGGGTCTTCTGAGGGTCCCTCCAGTCTCTGGCCATTCGTGATCTTGTGATTCAGCACCTTTTCCTTCATTCTTCCATTCATTCTTGTTCTTGCTTGTTCAAGCAGTTTGTATTTAGAGAAAATGGCACTGAGCTGGACACTGGATAAAACCAAGAATGGCTAAGGCCCTCATTCCAGCCCCTGTCTGGGGCCATGAGAGAGGTATACTCATTGCTGTAATACGTGGTCATGTAAAGTGTCCAAGGAGTTTGCAGGAGAGGGAGGTTACATTTGGGTGGACAGAGGCTTCCTGATAAAGGTGGCATCTGACCTAGGCCCTCAAAGATGGTGGGATTGGAGGCATTGGAGGTTGAGGAGGGAATTTCTGATGGATGGGGATGGGCTAAGCCAAGGTGCAGGGACAGGCAAGCATGAAGCATGGAAGGTGGACAGTGACTAGTCTTGTTGACTAAAATGTGGTGTTCAGATCAGTGAATAATAGAACTGGGGCTACAGAGTTGGGGCCGTGGCTTTATCACAAAGGGCCCTGATTGTCCTTTACAGTTCTCTGCCCTGGATCCTGTGTGACCTGGGAAGGAATCGGTGAAGGGGAGCAGTGGAGTCCACACTCCAAAGCAGAGCTCAGCTTGGTGCCTGGCACCCAGTAGGGGCTCGGCAGACACATCTGATTGAATGGTTGAGTTGCAGGGGCCCAGGAGCAAGTGGGGTGGATGTGAAAGTGGTGGGAGTTGATGTTGGTTCCAGAGTGGTCTCTGAAAGGGAGAAGGGGACAGAAAGGTGAGCAACGAGTCAAGAGAGAGCATTTAAAAAGAATCTGCTCTGAGATCTGAGCAAAGAAAGGATGCATGAAAAGACTGAGGTTTGGAGGGGGGCGGTGAGGGTGAAGGAACTCCACCTGAATTCCTTAGGTCATCTTTCATAAAAGGTGTGGGTGGGAAGGTTGGGGATGGGTACAAAGCTTAGGGAAAGGAGTTACAGTTGGACTTAAGAAGAGTTGATTGTCAGAATTGTCAGCTGCACTGGCTATGGTTATCTTTGGTTATGGACACACACACACACATTCCTCCCCCTCCTCCCCCAATATATTGCAAGAAATGATCCGCTTTTCTTTGTCATTATGGAATATAGTTGTACAGATAAACCTCTTTCCAGCTCTGAAATTCTATGAAAAAACTGAAGGCATTGAGGTTAGCTGCTGGAGTCGAGCACAGAAATACCTTTGCTAGGGGAAGCACTTGCCCCTGGGGTTTGGGGTAGACAGGTCTGACTTGTGTCCTCTTAAAGCATGTTTTCATCAGTCTTTTACCCCCTGAGCTCCCATGGGGGTGGAGATTTAGACTCAGTCTTGTTTTACAACTTCCCATAGTACCCAGGAAAAAGCTGTATGTCGTAGGTGCTTGATGGACCGTCCGATCCAAATTTCTAAGAGAATTTAGAGGAGATGTTTAGAGGAGAGTTTGCGGGTACTGTGGTGTATCAGGTGGGAGAATGCACACCCAGTGGTTTTGTATGAAACCACGGGGGCAGGAGGAAGTGACTTTTTTTTAAAAATTCAGTTTTAATGAGATATATTCACATACCACGCAGTCATTCATGGTGTACAATCAACTGTTCACAGTACCGTCATATAGCTGTGCATTCATCACCCCAACCCATTCCCAAACATTCTCCCTACACCAGAAAGAATCAGAACAAGAATAAAAAATAAAAATAAAAAAGAACACCCAAATCACCCCCTTCCCCATCCCACTCTATTTTTCATGAGGTGACATTTTAAAATCTTGTTTCACTCAAAGTTTAAACACAAGTTCAGAGAAGAGAGAAAGAAGCTTTTCCCCAAGAACATCCACCATTTATCAAGTTTGGTGGGGGAGGCAGAGAGAAGGCACCCTAGGCAGGAGGGCCAGCAGGAGTGCAGGTGGAAGGGGAGGGAGGTGAGGGGGAAGGCTCCTGGCCAGGTGAGGAGCAGCAGGTGGGGAGAGCCCCAGAGAGGGAGCAGAGGCCTCGGTGCTGGGGCGAGGGGGTGATGGGCATGGGCAGTGAATGGTAGGCACTTCTGCATGTCTGCACACAGGACCTCTGCTCACGCATGGAGAACTTTTGAGAAGTAGGAAAAGGCATCCCTTCCAGGCAGCCCATACGCAAAAAAGCACCCTTTCTTCCAAACTGCTGCAGTTCTGCTAGGCTGGATTTCATGCCACATTTGCCCCTTGGCCCGGCATTTCTTAGGGCTCAGCCTGCCCGTTTGCACCCTCAGCCCTGCACTCACATGACATTTGAACTTGATTTTGAGCCTTCATGGTGATAAGGAGTCAAGCTGCCTGTTGGTATTAACTGTGTGTCTTTGACTGTGTGACTTATTCCTTCTGTCCTTTAGTTTCCTCATCTTGAATTGCGTTAAGTCACAGCACCGGCCACAGGGGTGAGGCTGGCTGTGAGGATTAAATGAGGTGACGAATGTGGAGCATTGGAACATGGCTAGCTGCTAAACGTTAGCTCTTGTTTCTGTGTTGTGCTGGATGCTTTATATATGTGAGGAAGTGAGGTTCAGAGTGACTTGTAAATGGCAGAGTTGGGTCTTTAGCCAGGTTTTCTGATATCTGGTACAATTCTCTGTCCCATACCCTATTTTGTTAGAAGAAACTTTGTTCTTCTCTTCTCTGATCATACCCAACATCTCAGTCCCTTCCCACCCACTGTTAGAAAGTTCCCACAGGGTGCCTTGGAAGCCAGTCCCCTGGGTGCTGGAGCACTGTCCCCCATCTTGGGGGGCTGCTGGCAGCTCAGCAGGTCATTGTTTGCCACAGTTTCCCCAGACCCTTCAGCAGCATCTCCTCTGGGCTGGGGATTCTGACTCTAGTGCTCTTGGTCCCCAGGGCTGACTCTGGCTGGGGAAGGGGGTCTAAGGAGGAGCCACAGAGATGGCAGCTGTGCAGTATTCAGGCCCTAACCAGCCCTCCTCATGTGTCAGCTTCCCTTCCAGTGTCCTGATGGAGCTGGGATGAGGGTGTATGCAGGGACGAACACGCTCCTCCTACCCCGAGGGCTTGACCCATGGCTGGCAGAACTTCCCCACCCCTGGTGGGTGACAGGTGCCCACATACTCTCTTCCTCCATGCTGCCTTCACCTTCTCCCAGTCCTTTTATTTATTCAGAGACATTTTTTTTTTACTTTTTTAATTCAATTTTATTGAGATATATTCATATAACATACAGTCTTCCAAAATGTACAATTAATTGTTTACATTACCATCATATAGTTCATTCATCACCCCAATCTATTTTTTTAACATTTTCCTTGTACCGGAAAAAGTGAAAATAAGAATAAAAAAATAAGAAGTAAAAAATGAATGCCCAAATTGTCCCCCGCACCCTATTTTTCCTTTAGTTTTTTTGTCCCCATTTTTCTACTCATCCATCCGTACACTGGATAAAGGGGAGTGTGATCCACAAGTCTTTCACAATCACATTGTCACCCCTTGTGAGCGACATTGTTATACAATTGTCTTCAAGAGTCAAGGCTACTGGGTTGCAGTTTCATAGTTTCAGGTATTTACTTCTAGCTATTCCAATACATTAAAACCTAAAAAGGGTTATCTATATAGTGTGTAAGAGTAAACA
>PVKY010011204.1:0-12165 GCA_004027775.1 Bradypus variegatus
TGGCAAGTAGGTCACTCAATTTGGGAGCCCTCCTGTTCTCAGCCCTCCCAGCTCCTCCTTGTCTTCCTCCCCTGCTTTACCTTTCACTTAGCTGCCAATTAATCCTCACTTAGGAGTCAGCTGACTAAGGCAAAAAAGCTGAAAAAGCTGAAAAAACCATGGCCACTCACCGACAGGGCTCCAGTGGTGGAATTTCTGTATCAGGCAGGGGGGAGCTGGGATTCACCTCAGCATTCACAGGGAAAGGAGCCTGAGGTTCAGGGCACTGAGCCAGGTGACAAGCAGCTCCCACAGGCCCTATTCTCCAGTGTTTCCATTCTACAAGGGGAATGGTGACTTCCTAAGGAGCTGGGAGGCAGGTGGTATAAGTGACAAACAGTGTGACCTTTACAGTCAGAAGAACCCAGGTTCAATTCCCAGCTTTGCCCCTACTGGCTACAGGACCTTGGGTACATGGCCGTCTCTCTGAGTTGGCTGGTAAACATCAATATTCTCAAAATTACTCTATGCAGGTGGAAAACACGGGGGCCATGATGGCAGTAGACAGAATGGGAGAGTGCCCCCTGCTGGGGAAGCTGGGAAGGCTCCTCAGAGGAGGTGGCATTTCAGCTGGGTATAAAAGGACTTTAAGAAGCAGAGAAGGGGGTTGAAGGGTGGGAAAGGACATTCTAGTTAGTGGACCCTAATGGGCAGAGTTGGGGAAAGTGGTGGGCCTAGGAGTTACAGGGAGAAGGTGACAAGCTTGGAAAGGTGGGTAGAGTTATGAAAGACCAGATGGAGGATCTTGGATCTTTGAAGGGGGAAGGAGTCCTAAGCCAGGACCCCAGCGGCAGCTCAGCATTGTGTCTGCTGAGACCAGCCCCCATGGAATTGGCCTCCTCATGTGGCTTTGGTCCTTCTGGGTCTTTGTGTTTCCTGAGTTGGGGCCAGCCTGCCAGTGCTGTCTGGAAGGAGACAGAAGGCTGAAGCAATCTGCTAACTTCCTACTAACAAACTAGGGAGGAAAAGATGTTTTTAAACAAAGTTGCTTGGCAGGGAACCTTAGTAAAAACTCAGAGACCCTCTATCTTACTTCCCAGGGTAAGGTTACATAGCAGCCAACCACCACTACAGTTCTTCTCACAGATCAACAACCAAAAGAATGTTCTCGGGTTCTCAGAAGGTCAAGGGTAGCAGTGGAAAGAAGGGTGAAGGTGGAGCTGGAAGAGGGCTCCCCTTGGCTCTCTGGGCTGCATTTGGGCAAGTCATTTAACCTCTCTGGGCCTCCGTTTTCTCATCTGTAAAACTGGAACAATTATCCCAATTTTGCCTAAACCAAAGGAGAGCAAACTGCTGCCCTGTGGCCTGCTGCTGTGGAATCATGCTTCCATGTAATGACACTATCCAAACACTTGTCCTTTGAAACATCTCACTTGCATCCTCTTGAGTTGTCATGCCATTGTTTGCTGACCTCATAATGGTGAAATGTCCTAGACCTTAAGAGCTGGCAAAAGAAAGAACTCTGCCATCTTCTAGAGTAGCCGCCCATTTTACAGATAAGAAATCCAAAGGCTCAGAGAGGGGAAGTAACAGGACTCTGTGGCCCTGTCTCCAGCTCTCCCCTCCCTGCCTGGGCCAACCCAGTGGGAATCCAAAATCTTGCGGCAATTATCCAAACCATCTGGAAAAATCAAGCTAAAGCACAAGCTCCTGGATTATCTGCAAAGCTGAAAGCAAAACCCCTTTTCACCCTTCTTTTCACTGGGATTCCATAGGTGATAGCTTTGCCTTCTTCCCCAGAGCGGAGTTCCTGTGAACAAGTTTGAGGAGGGCGGGTGCTGCAAAGGGGGGCCCCCTAACTCCACTGGCTAGCAGATGGCAGCTACCAGGACATTTTCACACTTCTTAATGCCAAGAGCTGCCTTGGAAGCCAATCTGCTCCCAAAGCGGGCTTTGAAATAAGAGTAGAAGGAAGGCTCTGGATAGATCCAGAAATGTGTGTGTTTAGGCTGATCTTAGGATTTGGTATCAGCAAAAGGACATTGGGGCTGAAGCGAATGAGCAGAAAGTGGGTGTGAGCTGGGGAGACTGGGTGGCTGCCTCGACCACAGGGCAAGAGTCTGACCCTCAAGGTCACAGTTTCTTCATCCATATAATGGAGATAATCTATCCCCAAGGGTTGTGAGAATTTGATAATATATATAAAGTGTTTATTCTTGAGCCAGGCAGAAAGTAAGTGATTAATAAATAATAGCTGATTTGATGCTGTTATTATTATTGGCCCAGGATTAGCAAGGTCACTTTGGTAGCAGGAGGCCTGCATTTGGGGGAAAGAATTAAAATTCTATCTGGGTGACACTAATCTGTTGGCAGGCGGCCCCTCCTGCTAAAGATGGTAACCATGCCGAGGGGGTGAATGCCATCTCCCCAGAATGATACCAGGTCTTCTGTGCAACATGTTCCTTCCTGTCTAGATGTCTTAGGGAACTCAGAGTGTCCCAGAGAACCCAAGGGGAAAAAAATACCCAACAAAAAACAGGATGTGCCTTTTATGGATCACCTATTCATGGGGCTCTGGCTGAGGATTCTGGCAATTTCCTACACGAGGAGTGTTGTTATCACTAGCTCAGAGCAAGGAATTATTATATATATTATGTAATATAATTTAATAATATAAACCATGCTACTGATTGCTAAGAAATGGGTGTGGTTAGTTCCAGTTTACAGTGAGGTAAACAGAGAGAGCTGGCAACTTGTGGAGCAGGATTTGAATTCAAGTCCAGAACTAGCTTCTTTCTCTCCTATCCCACCAGACACCCCCTTTAGCAAGCTGGGGGGCAGGGGGGGTGGGGTTGGTGGGGTTGCTCTGTTCTGCAGTAAGACCCTGTTCCAAAGATGCAGACCTGGCTCCTGCCCTGGGCCTCCTTTGGTGTATCTGACATTAATTGTCAGCCCCCTTCACTTCACTCCTGAACTCTCTTTGGAGTTGGTTAAAGTCTCATTTATTGATCGGACTTGGAGCCCTGGCAGGGGGTGCCCTGTCCAAGACATACTCACTGTTCTTTACCTAAGAGGATTTGGGGAGTTGGCGGCTCTCGCCTGAGGGTGAAGGAGACAGATGCTGGTAATAGTGTGTAGGCTGTAAGGAGGAGGCTTATGTGCACATTTTATAATCTAAATGACATCATATCTTGAGACTCCTTGGTTAACATCAAAAGGCAGTATGGGGCCATCAGGCTTGGGAGACTGATGGACCTGAGTCTGAATCCTGGCTCTGCTGATTACCAGCTGGGTGACTTTGTTCAAGACATGGAACATCTCTGAGCCAGTTTCCTCATCTGTAAAATGGAAGTGGAAATTGCACCTACCTTTACAGGGTAACTTGAAGTAAAAAAAAAAAAAAAAAATGCCCATCTCCGCAAAGCCCCTTATCTGTTGCTGGGAACACGGTAGATGTTCCTTTCAAGAATGGGGGTGGACGAGGTCACCCAGGACAGATGGAGTGGGAAGAGAAGAAGGCCTGGGACAGAGCCTTGCAGTTCAAGGTGGGCCTAGAAGACAAGCTCACACAAGAGACAGAAAAGGAGTGGCCAGAAGAGCAGAGGGGAAACCAGGAGACTATAGAGTTATGAAAGCTAAGAAGTGAGTGTTTCAAGGAGGATGAGCTGTTGTGGGAGGGGAAGACTCCAAAGCATCCTTGGATTTGGCAACAAAGAGGCTTTTGGGTGTCTCAACGAGGGCCACCTAGGTGGAGGAGTGGGGACAGAAGCCAGAGTGCAGTGGGTCGAGGGCTGGATGGGAGGTGAGGAAGTAAAGACAGGGAAGTTTGGTGAGAAAGAAAAGACAGTCCTCCTGGGACAACTAAAGTGTCATTTTAGGAATGTCAAAATCAACTGTTTAGTCCAAATCAGCTCTACCTAATTCTTACTTTTGAAATCACTCTCAGTCCTACATGATCAGAAAAGCAATAGCCTCTAAGGACTGGAAGGAACCACTGAGGACCCCCATACTGCTCCAGCCCCTGCCCCATCTCTCAGACAGCCCTCTTGGCTGGGTGGGGTGAAGGATTAATTGTAAGCTCTTAGGCTCTTTAAAGATATTCACTAGGGGCAAGATCAGCCTGGTTTGTTAACCTGGATTCCGTTTCTATTCAGCAACGGTGTCTCTTCAAAGCAGGATGAAGTGGGCAGTGGGGGCCTTCCCCCAGACCTATACTCAAAACCTGTCATGGGTGCCAAGGTCCTCATTTTAGCATCACAGGAGGAGAAGGAGGCCTGGGAGGCCAGAGACTCACTCCCTGCACAAACTGGAGCCTCTCCTCCCAAGACCCAGTTTCCCCTTATGCAAGACAAGGACTGAGACAGTGGTGACTGTAAGGGCCCCAGTAGCTCTGACATTCCAGAATGAGGATTTCTGTGCTTCAGTCCTTTAACAGTCCTTCAAGTCCAATATTCCAGACAGCAAAACTGAGGTCCAGAAACAGTCATTTCCAGTCCCTCCCTTTTCCTTCTAATGCATGTTACTCTCCAGAGCCAGATTCTTGGCCAGAAATATGACTTTTGTTACCTCTAGTGGTTCCCAGTTACTTAAGGATCAAGTCTCAAATCTTTAGTCTGGCATTTAAGACACTCCATAATCTCTCTCTACCCAACCTCATTTCCACTAGCAGGCTTCTCTTCTCACCATCTCCCAGATTGTTTTCATCCTCACTGCCAAGGATTTTCCATGCTGCACCCCATCCCGATACCTCTTTCCCCACTCTCATCCCTTTCAAGGTCCGGTACACCTGTTCTTCTATATTTAGATCTGGGCTGCTCAGTGGCAGGGGTGTATTTTAATTATTCTGTAGCTACCCCACCTCCTCAGTGATAAGCACCCAGCAAGTGCCTAATAAAACTCTCAGAGCCCAAGTCCCCCTCTCTGTGCTGCCCTTGGCATATTAGACATGGTCCGCATGTTTTAGTCTGCCGGTTTTTCTTGGCTTGCCTGGAACCCGCACCGAATGCCAGGACTGAGAAGAGCTTAAGTGACCAACCGGCCAGCCCATCCCTTCCTTGCCTGGCTTTGAACCCGGATCCAGGCCCTGTCACTGACCGGCTGTGTAACTTGGAGCAAGTCACTAACCCCGCTTTGCCTCAGGTTCCACATCTGATAAATGGGGCGATCAGCCGCGCCCACCCACAGTGTGGGTGGTGAGAGTTAAATGCAGTAAGGCTGTAGATGTCCAGCACTGGGTCGGTTCCCTGCAAGTGCGTCGTGAATGAGACTCGTCCCAGCCCAGGCGACACAGCCTGCCCCCGACACCATCTCTCACGGTGGGAGCGCAACTCTGCAGCCCAGTGTGTGCGTGTGTGGTGGTGGTGGTGGTGTCCCCAAAAGTCTGGGCAAGATTCGGTAAACCCAGGCGCAGGGTGTGGCCCCGCGAAGCCTATGCTGGTGGGACCGCGCCCCCTTGGGGCGCACTCCCTCCGGGCTTCTCCACGCCGGAAGTTTATTTGCGTTTTGGACCCTTCTCAAGCCAAGCCGCTAACATGGATTCAGTGGCGCTTTTCAGGATGGGGCTATGATAACGCACCACCTAAACGGCCGCCATCACCACGCTCGATCCTCCGGCTCCGCAGTCTCCACCCGGCTCGGCCTACTCCCACCTCCACCTCTGCGGCGGTAAAATGCAGCACTCGCAGGGCGCCTGCGCAGCTCTCGGGCGGGGCAGCGGCAGCTGCAGCGGCGGCTATTTATAGTAGGTGACGTCACCTTGAAATAGACCGTTAGGGCCAGCCCGCCCTTCCCCCCTCCCACTCCCGTCGCTCCCCGCCGCCCGGCCCAGCCACTCCCACTGCGCAGGCGCCCTCCAGCCCTCCCCTCTCCCCGGCGCGGCCGCCTCTCCTTCCTTGGCGGCTTTCGCAGCGCGAGCCACAGCGCGCGGGACGAGCCAGCGAGCGGGCGCTTGTGGCGGCGTAGTCTCAGCCTCCCTCGGCGGCCGGGAGCCAGTGCGCGTGCGCGGCGGCGGCCTCCGCGGCGATCCGAGAGCGGGCGAGCAGTGCGGGGCGCGAGGCGAGACTGAGCCGGAGCGACATGGGGGACCGGGAGCAGCTGCTGCAGCGGGCGCGGCTGGCTGAGCAGGCAGAACGCTACGACGACATGGCCTCCGCCATGAAGGCGGTGAGACGCCGGGGGCCCGTGCGGCCGGCCTGGGGGCCCGACTTGGGGGAGGGATGGGGCGGCCGGCTGAGATCTCCCGCTCGCCCCAGGGCACCCCACGCGACCCCGCAGGGCGCGGCCGCAGCCGGCGTTTCCCGCGCCCGCTGGGAGCCCCATTTCCTGCCGTCGGACCCTGGGTGGGGTCTTCGGGGAGGGAGCCGCCGGGGGTCGCGAATGCAGCCCTGAGGGCGGGTGGGTGGGGGCCTCCGCGTCCCAGCTCGGAGCCCTGGGTGGGGGAGGGGGTTCCCGACGAAACGGGCGGGAGCCACATTTCTCCTTCCAGACTCTTCCACCGGCACCTGGGAGTCACCGTCGCCCTCCGCCCTTCACCGGGCAATAGGGTTGCCGAGTGGGTGGCGTCCCGGCTCCCCTCGTTTTCTCTGACACGACCTGGAGTCCGTGTTACTCTCCTCTATTTTGCTCAGCTCGCCCGAATTGTTCTCGTTCCACCTTCCCACGCTCCGGCCCTGGCTTTGTGTGCCGGGACCCTCTCCCTGCAGGGACGCGGCGGGGAGGGCGGCGGGTCTACCCAGGAACACTGGGGTTGATGCTGCGCCCGTGTGCTTCAATATTAAAACGAGATGTGACTTCTGGGCGAGACGAACTTCGGTGCCTTTGCATTCCAGAGCCCCTCGCAGCTTGATTTCCGGCGAAGGCGTCGTGCCCAGCCACACCCTAGTCGATTCCGTGGATTAGCCGCCACCTGCGCTTCTGAGCAGTAGCGTTTCGTTCATCCTCTCGCTATCGTAGCTCTCTTCGCGTTATTTTACATTTTGTCTAAATGAACCTTGTCTCTACCTCAAGGTCACTCAGTGGTGGAGCCACAAACTGCTGCCACCATCCTGCTCTGTTTGTTCAGTGCACAACCTCCTGAGACCTGGGAGGACCCCGTGGACCCCATCTTCGACCTAGAGACTCTGGGGGTGGGACTCAGAAATCTGCATTTTAACCCGTTCTCCCGGCAATTTTTAGGGGGCTTAAGTAAGATTCATCGCCTTGGATCAAAGCTCATTTGTTCTTTGCCTGGCTTTCTGAATGGATCTCTTAAGGAAAAACTGCAAATCCACAGGGTCCCCACAATTTCGTTGTCTTTCTAAAAGCTCATTTTAAAGCATTTGATCTTATATAAAATATGTTTTGGAAGCCACTTTTATGATTATCCAGGTAAGAAGGATAGTTGAAGCGTTGTCTTTCCTGTGGTGGTGTTACACATTTAATTGGATGTTTTTGCAAACCAAGAACAACAAAATGCCCCTTTGTTGATTCTGATCTGAGCACTGGTGCATGCTATGGTGGGTTAGATAGGGGTTTTTCATCCAAACCAGGGTACAGTCTAGGTTTGGGGCCTAAAGCTTAATGTCATTCTTTAAGAAAACAAATAAAAAATAATTTTGCAAATTTTTCAGAAACTGGACTGGTTATGTGAACGTGTTTCCTTGGAATGGACCCAGAAGCTTAATTATCTTTGGGGTAAAACTGCTTCAGACCACACAGCCAGTCACATATGAATGTTCCCTGGTAACTGGTATGAGATTATGCAGGCTGAGGCCTTTCTGTGGGATATTTTAGGGAGGCCCTTGCTCACTCCTTGAGTGGGTCTTAGGGGCCACAGTGTCAGGAGGCCTTTGGGGAATAAAGATTTTGGAAATAAAGTGGGCATGGGAAGGTGGATTGAAGTTCAGGAATAATGGCCCGAGGCTACATTCTGGAGCTGTAGGAAACCTGAGGCAGCTTGGCCTGGAAAGCCAGGAAAGAATGGAGAGATGTTACCAGAATGAAATTTGGTTTGGGCAGTGAAAAAAAATTGACTTTCTGGTCTTCATAAGCGGGTTTGGAGAATGCTTTCCTGCATCAGCTGCTTATGTCCACAGATTTTCTCTGAGGCTTTTAAGGTAGCATTTTTGCAAGTTAATGGATCCTTCACAGCCATTAATGGATGCTGGGAATCTATATCATCTATATCTGAAATGACTGCTGGGTTGAACAGATGATCCAGCATCGAAAATTCCAAGTCAAGCTCTAATGGTGTCATCACAGAATTGTGATAAACCATTTCCTTAAGGTAATTCCTATTATAAAAATAAGAACTTTTTGTTAATATGTCCCCTCTATTTTTCTTTTTTTTTTTTTTGCCACCTGAATTAATGGAATATGTTTATTGGAACAGTCTTGCCAGAGGTCTTAATGTTTTACTTGTTAAGTTGGTGTTTGTAGATTCTTCAAGAATGTCATTGGGAAGACTTGTCCTCATTGGTATCATAGGCCTTAAATAGAAACTTTTGCTGAGTCTTAATTCAAGTTCATCCTCTGGCTTTATGTAGGTTCTCTTCAGGGTGGTGGAAGGGCAGGTAAACAGACTGCTGTAGGGGCCTGGAGCAGGCACCTGCATGAGGGGAAATTCTGGTGCCACCACTCTGAACTTGAACCTTACGTCTCTTGGCCTTTGTTTCTCTGAAGTGTAAAAGTAGGAATATTGGTGTTAGTCAATTTTCAACCTTCAGTCCTCTAATTTATTTTCTATGTCATTTAAATGGTCACGTAATAATACTGCCTTGTCTGTGATCATTGTTCTCTATGCTATCAGCGTCACCTGGAGGATGGTATTGGTAAGCTTTAAGAAAAAAAATTATGCATATTGGAAACGATGATGTTGCCTCAGATCATTTGAAAAGTACAGTTCCCTGCCACACCCCATAATTTGAAGTGGCAAGAAATATTTCTGAATTGAAGTAAAGGAGTATTTTCAAGCTCTCCTCATACCTAGTAGCTTCATCCTTTTTGACATAGAATATAAGCTGGAAGATTCTAGAACCCAAGTCTTTTCTAGACCTGGCTTTGAATGACTTCACACAATTTGTAACCTCTGTAAAATGAGTGTAATAGCATCTTATGAGAACTGTGTGAAATAAGTGTATAAAAATGCAATAAAAATGTCAGTTCAGAAGATGAAGTGATTTGAGGAAGGAGGGCAAAAACCAGATAGAGTTCTGGTGAATATTCGTGGATAGAAATAATTTAGTCATCTCTCTTACTGTCTTAAAGAGTCATGTTTTTTATATTGAAACTTATATAGGGGGTAATTGTGAAATTATAAAAGAAGTTATTTGAGTGGGGTGTTTTTAACACTTGATACAGAGTCAGTTAAAATGCTGATAAAGAATATCTGTAGGTATCTTACGAGCAGGAAACAAAGCTGCAGCTTAAGGAAATTGGAATCGGAGAGGAAGAGGTACTTGGTGCACCAAGCCGCAAAAGGCTCTTATTCCAACAGCTGTGAGGTTATGGGAAGTGGAGAGATGAGCAGGTGGTGTGTAAAAGGAGAGCATGAGCTGAGTAGCCCAGGGCAAGACAATCCATGGTGCAGATATTAAACTAAGGATAATTTCGAGGAGTACCAAAATAGCGGTTAGTATGAAATCTTAAAGCCACTTTGAAGTACATTAAAGAGCTAGTGGAGCCCTGTTTCCCACCAGTTGGTTATTCAAAATGTAATTTTCACCTTGTCATATATTGGCTGAGGAGGGAAAGCAGCTCTGGCTTCTTCCTGCAATATAATCTGAATTAAAAAGCACTTCCTATAGCTTTTCTGCCTTGAAATGGGTAGTTGTGGCCACCATCTGAATTAGTCCCAGAATTGCTGCTCTTACAGTCAAGGATCCCTTCTCTCCTCTCTTAAAGAAACCAAAAGTGTGTTTCTTACCTTTGGGATTTTACATTAGTGGTCGACTGCAGTGGCACACTTAACCAGAACTGTGGTCCAGCAGGGGGTATCCATGTGATTTTCATATTACAGTTCAAGTTTATGGAATTTTTTTTATCACTTTACTTAGGAGGCACTCCTAAGTACTAACAGGTACATGGTAGCTGTTGTTCCATGTGTGCATTCTCACTTATCTTTATAGCAACTGTAGACGTTGGTACTGTTAGATATGGATACATTTAAAAATGAGGAAGACAGCTTAAAGAGGTTAACTTCTAGTAAGTTATGAAGCCAAGATTTGAACTCTTGAATTCAGAGAGCTCACTTTAACTACTGTGTGATACTGCCCTATGACGATAAGGAATAGTATTTCTAGAAAATATTTTGGTATGTCTACCATTGTTGTCTTCAGTGACTAAAACTTAAGTGCTTTCACAGGTGGGTTTATTAAAATAATTTAATCTATTGGGTGGAAGTCATTTTTGCCAAGTTTGATTAAAAATAGAATCTACCATTTATGTGTCTTAGCTATAGTAGAGAAGCACAAAAGGCAAACTCAATCTGAATTTTGCTTGTTCTGAAGACCAGGGTAATTTTTAGCTTAAAAAGCAAAATATTTATTGAATTTGAGAACCTGCTATGAATTAAAAACTACAAGGCTATGTTATATTGTATTTGTAGTATTTTGAGAAACTGTTCTATTTCTTTGGCACATATTGCCTTTAGTATATTTTATAAACCTATATAGGGCCCCAATATTTCAGTCTCTGGGTTGTTGGTTGAATTCCTCCTAGTGTACCAGCTGAGGCAGCCTGTCTTCTGCCCCGCTGTTTTGGGGCTCCTCCCACACCTACTTGTTGCCCTGTCATTCCCTTTTTTGGTGGTGGGGGTGGTGGCACTTCCTGTGATCAGAACCTGTCAGAGCTTCTGAAACTTCCAATCCTGCTGCCTCCAAGGACTGTAGCAGGCAGTAATGCCATTTAGATGGGGTTGTTTTTCATCCCTGCTTGTCCTGTGAAAGCATACAGTTATGTTAAAAACAGGACAAAGAAAGTCTCTTAGCGATATAACATTATACTTACAGTGGATATTAATTGCCTGAGCCTGTCTGCTCTGAGCTTGGAGTTTCGCCTATCTTGTGGCCTAATAGAATAGCAGCCTGGCTGTGGTGAGGAAGGGGGCTCAGCCTGGTCCTGGCTTGGGAGTGTTCCTTGCACTGTGACTAGTAAGAAGTGGGTGTGGTCTTTCCTGGTTCAGGCAAGTAGTAGGTGCTTTGCCAGCTTGCAGCCTGCCTGGGCATTAAAACTTGGAAAAGAGGCAACCAAAAAGCTTTCATTCCTCTAGCTTTCTTTATCTATATGATGGGTTCTGCCAAAGAGGCTAAAAGACATTGTGATGTGGTCATGTTTACTTAATTGTTCATGAGAATCATTTTCCTCGGTTATAATCCCTTATATAGAAAGTAAGTTTGTCAGTAGTGTTTCGGTAAGTGTAAAGGATGTTGAGAGCTGTTCGGGCCAAGCAACTTTAACCCTAGCTATGATGGTATGGCCTGGCAGCTCAGGGGTGGCGTTTTGGTTTGCGCAATATTACTTTTTTTTTTGGCTCAGTATTTCTTTTGATGTTGGATGTTGCCCAGATTAAGAATTTTTTAAAAGCTTTCCCAGTAGTCCTTGAGCTATTTTTGGCAGTCAATCTATTTTTGCTCACAAACACATGGTTTACTGCCTTGTGAGTAAGGAGGCTGTTAGGGAGTTTTGAGTAAGTGGATGGTGTCTTAGGAAGATGAGTGAATTAGTAGCAGGCAAGGTTATTTGTGACTTTTAATGTAGTCCTGGAGCAGAGAAAGTGGGTGATTGGAGTCTCCCTGAGTTGGGAATTGGTGCAGCAAAGACTGGGTAAAGTGGCTCGCATAGAGTCCAGTATTCTTTATAGGAAATGTAAAGGAAATGTAAAGGAGGGCCTTTATCAGTTTGGAAGAACCAATCACCATTTCAGGAAAGGTGTGTGCAGGTATAAATGGCGTGGGGAGGTAGGCAGGAGAGCAAGAAGATAGAGAGGCTGTGTGAAAGAGATAGGGGGACGTTTTAGAATGGGTTGTAGCCATGCAAAGATTCAGTGCCCAGGAGTGACTGCACTCAGGGCAGCTGATGGGTGGTGGAAACGAGAGTGTTGTAATGCTAGTGGTAGAGTGAACCATTTACTAGTCTCTTCTCTCTGAAATTCTGTGTTTTATCTTTGCTTCATATTGTCCCTAATTACAAACTATTTGGGAATTTAATAAT
>PVKY010011205.1:0-12161 GCA_004027775.1 Bradypus variegatus
CAAAAGCCTCTGTCTGCTTGTTGAGGATTCGCTGTCTGTATTGGGCCATTAACATTAAAACTCCAGTTGGAGCTGGGCTGAGAGAGGGCACCACGCAGCTTCTGTGAGGGAGGGGCTCCCGGCTCTTGGCTCTCGGCTCTCGGCTCTCAGCACAGGCCCGCAGTTTTACTTACAGATTTTATGCTGTGATCTCGGGCATTCCTCCCAGTTCAGGTTGGTGGGTGATGAGTGGACATTCACGTTTGTCTCCCTGCTGTTATTCCAGGTTATTTCCTAGTTTTTTGGTCATTTATAAATTGTTCTAGGGGGGACTAACAGTCTTCCACTCCTCTCTATGCCGCCATCTTAGCTCCTCAGTCCGTCACTTGTGCTCTTGGTAACATATTTAAGACACTGTTGCCTAATCCAAGGTCAATAAGACTTACTCCTATATTTTATTTTAAGAGTTTAATAGTTTTAATATTTTCACCTGTGATCCATTTTGAGTTAATTTTTATGTATGGTGTGAGAAAGGGATCCAGGTTCATCCTTTGCATGTGGATATCTGTTGTCCCAGCAACTTTTATTGAAAAGACTATTATTTCTCAGCACCCTTGTCAAAAAGCAATTGACCACAAATATAAGTTTATCTCTGGATTCTTATTTTTATGGCACTGATCTTCTGTGCCTATCCTTATGCCCATATGACTTTGACTTGATTACTATGATTTTGAAGTGAGTTTTGAAATGGAGACGTGTAAGTCCTTCAACTTTGTTCATCTTTTTCAAGATTATTTTGGCCCATATTTACTTTTGTGGACACTGCATTCTATGTTATTCTACAAGGAAATAAAATGCCCATACTTTTCCCTCATGTAGACAACCTTATGGCCTTGGAACAAGGAAAAATTTAAATATATATTTTTTTACAAATGGAAGCCACTGTGGTATAGTAGAAAGAACATGGATTTTGGACTCAGGACAATCTGTGTTTGAATCCTGACTCTGCCACATTGGAGCTGTAGGACCATGAGCAAATAACTTAATTGTTCTCAGGCTCAGTCTCCTTATATGTAAAATGGGTATAATAATACCTACCTCACAGGATTAATATAAGAATTAAAGATGGCAATAAGAATGAACTATTGATACATGCAACAACTTGGATGGATCTCAAGGGTATTATGTTAAGTGGAAAAAAGCCAGCCTCAAAAGGCCACATATTGTTTGATTCCATTTAAATAACATTCTCCAAATGACAAAATTATAGAGATGGATTACAGATTAGTGGTTGCCCAGAATTAGGGTTGGTGGGAGTGGGAGGTGTGCCTATAAAGGGGTAACATAAGGGAGATCTTTGCAGTGTTAGAATAGTTCTTTATTTTGATTGCAATGGTGGTTACACAAATCTACACATATGATAAAATGTCATAGAACTATACGTACACATTGTACCAATGTTGCTTCCTGGCTTTGCTATTGCAGTATATTATATAAGATTTAATCTTTAGGGGAAGCTAGATGAAGGGCATACATGATCTCTTTCTGTATTATCTTTGCAGCTGCCTGTGAACTTACATTTCAAAATAAAAAGCTAAAAAAGTTACAAAATGTCAATTACAAATAGCAAACACCATGGTGGATGCTCAATAAAAAGAAAGCATTGTTGTTATTGGTGAAAATGGTATTATTGCTATTATCTTTATTTACCATAAGATCTCGTCTATTCTTTCCTATACTTATACAGTCAGTGATCTGGGGACCTACAAATAGGAATCTCCAATTGCCCCTGTTAAATTTCTTCTTGTAAAAGACAGCTTATAGCCCCAGCCTGAAAAGATCTCTTTGGATTCTGGATATGTCACCCAAACCTCCTGGCCTCTGTCAACACCATGGGGAAGTTCTGCTTCTGGCTCTGCCCTGAGTTCTACCCCTTCCCAGCCTCACAGAGGGGGCTTGTCTGCTTCTCACTCACCAGGAGTCAGTATTGTCCTCTCAGATGGAGGACCACAGCCCCAGAGGAAGGGATGCAGGCTTGTCACCCAGGATGTCCTCCTGCACCACTCATGAGAGGTGTACAGAATAAGAAGACAGTCAGTGGACTCCCCTGAGATGAGCAGGCGATGAGGGAATAACAATGGAATAGCCCGAGTCCTTCTATTATCTTGAAGAGAAAGCTGGCCCAGCCTTACGCACAGTCGCTACTATTACCGTATTACCACTTCTGACTTCACTATTACCGTATTACTACTTCTGACTCTACTATTACCATATTACCACTTCTCACTCTACTATTACTGTATTACCACTTCTCACCTCCACTGCTGACACCCTGGTCGAAGCACCACCATCCTGCACCTGGGCTACTGCAGGAGCCTCTTAACTGGTCTCCTGATTCTGTCCGTGCTTCCCCCCTCAGGCTATTCCCGAAACAGCAGCCAGAGTGGTCCTGTTCAAATTAAAGTTAGATCAGGTCCATTCTCCACTTAAAACACTCCAATGGCTTCCCACCTCAGAGCAAAAGCCAAAGCTCTTGCAATGGCCTATGAAGCCCTACCTGACCCAGCCCCCACTGCCTTGTATCTCCTACTATTCTCCAGCCCACTCACCCTGCTCCAGCCACACTGGCCTCCAGACTAGCCATCAAAAGCCAAGCACGCTCCCAACTTTCCACGGGCTGGTCCCTCAGCTTGGAATGCTCTTTCCCAGGTACCTGCTTGCCTCACTCCTTCAATTCCTGCAGGTTTTTACTCCAGTGTCATCTTCTCAGTGATACTTTCTTTAACCACTTGATTTACTTGTATCCCCCTCACCAAAAAAGAAAAAAAAAAAAGAACTCCCTATTGACTTCCCTGCTTAATTTTTCTCTATATAACTTACCATCATCTAATATAATAAATATTTTATGTATTGATCGGCATACTGTCTCCTACTAAAATGTAAGCTGCGTGAAGACAGGGATTTCTGGCATGGTTTTGTCTGTTTTCTGTTGTTTTCACTGCTGTATCCCCGGCATATACTGTGCACAAAATGTATTCGGAGCCTACTGCGTACAAGACAGTTCAGCTTAAAATAGAACTTGGAGTTTTGTATTTTCTAGACTCTGGGCCCTGTGACCCATCAGCTTGCCCCATCACTCTTCTCCTCTTTGCCCCCCTCTCCCTACAAATCTCTCTATCCAGTGTGTGCCCTGAGACACACACACCCACCCTCCATGTCTGGCAGCTGCCCCACTCACCCCCTCCTCAGCCCACCCTTCTGCAGCTGCTTTTGTCTCAAGAAGAGTAAAAGGGACTGTTTAAAGGAATCTGGGGTGGGGGCAGGGTGGGGGGCTCCCCTGAAGGGATCAGAGGAGGAGGGCTGGGGACCATGTCCCATGGCCCCTGCAGGTGGCTGTCAGGGTCCCCAGCGGCAGGCAAGTCCACTGCAGAGAAAGGTGACTGCAGGACGGATGCCCCAGGGGTCAGGGCGGGAGAGGCACGGCCGTGATTGAAAGGTGCCACCTGTCAGATCTCCATGGGAAATCCGAAACTCCCAGTCCTGGGGAAAGGGTTGTACCAACAGGGTAGTAAACAATACTCTTGGGCTTCCTGAAGTGGGGGAGGGGGGAGTGGGGGCGGGACAGAAGAGCTGGGGGCTGGAGGCCTTGGGGGCTTAAAGACAGCCCCGGAGTGAGGCCACCTCGGTGGAGGAAGGAGACAGCTCCCAAGCCCCCAGGCAGAGGGCCCACAGGTAGGAGACGCCCTGGGCCCTTTTCTCAGTGTCCCCGCTCCATTCCACTTTGCAAGGGCCGGGGCCTCCAAGCAGGGCCCCTCAGTTGGAGAAAGAAGTCAGGGCTCCTTTCTGATTCTCTCCAACACTCTCTGCCAGCTCTCTTTGGATCCAAGGTGTCAGGAACTCAGACCTGGGGAGCTGGGCAACCTTAAGATCACCTCAGGGTGGCCTGCAGGTGGCCATCCATGAGGAAGGGAGGGAGGGGGCCCTGGGAGTCTCACGAGTCCATTTGGGTTGGGAGGTGGACTCTCCAAACATCTGAGAATGACCTCTGCAAGGGAGGGTCCATGGCTGGGTTTGGGGGCGATGGAAGCCTCAGGAACCCCGGAAGCCAGAGAGGGTGGCAGGGGGTTGTGGAGGCAGTGGCAGAACCACAAAGCATGGCCTGGACGTCTTGGGGCTTGGAACTTGGGTTCCAGAGTTCTTTTCCCCCAGGACTGGCAAGAAAAATGGGAAGAGGGAAGGGGAAGCCATCTGCAGTGCGGCTTTGAACACAAAACAGGGATGGTACCAAGGCTTCCTGGGGAAGTAAGGAGGAAGGAAAGTGGGGAGTAAGAAAGGAAGGAGAGGGGGTGGAGAAACTTTCAAGTTCCTCATGTGTGTGTATAAGAAAAAGCTGAACTCCTCTACACGTCTGACTGCCCTGCTCCCCACTGGTGGGGAGCCCCTCATTATGGGCTGGGGCCTTTGAGGGGTCACTGGGTTGATGACGAGTTGGTCGGGGCAGCATTTTTGGTGTGAGCATTGGACTGGGAGTCTGGCGTCCTGGGTTCTAGGTGTGGTTTGGTCGTTTAATTGTCCTAGGACTTTGGTAAAGAGACTTAGACTGCTTGAGCCTCAGATTCCTAATCTGTCAAATGGGGCAAATAACACGTATTCCAAGGAGTTTGAGCAAGGAATGATCAGGGCAAAGCAGGCACAGCAGTGCACGCTGCACATCACTGTGGGACTGTTCGTGTTTGGGTTGGTGGCGTCAGCCTGTTTCTCAGCATTCTGAGTTTCTTCACTCCTTGTCTCTTTATGACAAGCCTGGAGAGTGGAAAGCTGAGGTGACGAGCACACAGGATGGCTGAGAAAGAGAGAGCGAGTGTGTGTGTGTACCTGCCCTTCCCCTCTACCACCCAGAGGGTGTGGTGTATAAGGTGGACAGAAATTTAGGAGAGAGAAAGATGGCTGGAGTACCCAGTTGTGTTCTAGCTAATTACTGCCACACTTTTGGGGTTTTAAAAGGGTTTGTCATCATCTTATTGGCATTCAGTTCTCTCTGCCTTGTCTCATGAACAAAATGTCCTTGAGGCCCAATTAGGACCTTACCCAGGGACAGGGAACCAGCATTTCCTCTGTGCCAGGCACTCCTCTGAATACTTTCTATGCATTAGCTTCCTTAATCCTCCGCCAGTCCCACGGGGTTGAACCTAGTTTTAACAACATTTTATAAGAGCGGAAATCAAAACACAAACACGGAGAGGTTAGGTAACTTGTTCCAGCTCCCACAGTTAGTGAACAGTGGGAGCTGTACATCCACAGCAGGCAGGATAAGACTCCAGAATTTCCACCACTGCTCCCTACCAAATGCCAAACAAGAGCGCAGAGCAGAAAGGGAAGGAAAATGCGTGGGTCATGGAGAGCTGTGTTTCCCATACCCTCTTCTGCCAAACCGGGTGTAGCTCAGAAGGGCAGGAGATGCTCCACAGGAAGAATAAATATAAAATGGAAAAGAAAGCAACGGGAGAGAGATCAATAGCTGAATAGATTTTGGAAACACTGACTTAAGCAAAGTTAAGCAGGTTTCTTTACTGTGGGATTTCTAAAAATCCTTTTAAGTGCTAAGGAACTTGTGAATCTCTAAGAGGGAAAACAGTAGACTGTTTCTGGAACAGACTTGGCCGGAGAATACTATTCATCCTTATTCATGTCTAAAGCAGCCTTGACATCGTTGGTGGAAACTGAGGCCCAGAGAGACAAAGGGACTTGGTCAGGTTTCAGAGCGAATGAGCAGATGACGGTCAAGGCCAGCTCCAAGGCCTCCTGCTCCCCACTGATAAGTTCCCATCCCCCAGGCTGATTTTATTTTCTCTTACTTTACTATACTGCTGGCAAAGGGTGGAACTGGAGGTCAGTGTGAGTATCCTCACAAACCCCAGAGAGTTTTCTAGGAAATGGTGGGAGAACAGAATGCAGGGACCCCAGGACCCGAGAGGTGGCAGGAACAGAGCCCTGTCCCTTGCTTGCCTGTCTACCTGCCTCCCTTCCTCTGTCCCAAGTGCTCTGGGTACTGTCACCAAGAAAAATGCCACTGCCAAGGGCAGGAGGTATTTTTAGCCAGTGACAAGGGTGTCCACTACTCTTCCAGCCTGAGTCACACCCTGAACCCTATTTGGGAACTGTTTTCTTTGTAACCATACCTCCCAAGGAGGGCAGGGGGAGGAAGCAGCTGAGTCTGCAGCTCCCCCGCCATCCTGAGCTCCCTGCACCCCCCCACACACACCTGTTTTTGTAGAGCTACAGTATATACAGTACTTGAATAGGAAACCCCAAGTTAAGGTGTCATAATCTCCCTCCCTCTCTCTTTGGGCAGTTGGAGGGTCAGGTTTCTCTGCAAAGGTTACAGAGATTACGTTTATATTCTTCACCAAAGGAAACTCTTCCCTGCCCAGGCCCCCTGTTTCTGAGAACCACAGGCTGGTAGAGCCGGCAGAGGCCCAGAGACCAGCTGGCCCAGGGTTTCCCAAATTTCAGGCGTTTTTATGCCAGCTCCACCATTTAGCTACATCTGTACCACCTGCTCTCTAAT
This sequence comes from Bradypus variegatus, assembly GCA_004027775.1. Classification (NCBI taxonomy): domain Eukaryota; kingdom Metazoa; phylum Chordata; class Mammalia; order Pilosa; family Bradypodidae; genus Bradypus; species Bradypus variegatus. Next base: position 6,548 of record PVKY010011205.1, read on the forward strand.
TTCCTGAATGTTTTCCCTTGAATTAACTTATTCTTAAATTCAATAAATGTATTTTTAAAAGACCCTTTATATCACTATCGGAGAAGGAAACTCAGTATCACTTGCCAGAAATAGAAGGTAACTGTAAAAATAAACACAACAGAAACAAAACAGTGTTATTAAATTCTCTCTAGATTCTCCTGCCTGCTTTAGGCTCCAAGCCTGACGCTTGCTCTCTCCGTCAAAAGAGGAGAGTAGCAATTGCTCCACAGGAGTTACAGGCATGCAAGTATCAAAACTCTGGCCTTCTGGTTGGTTTAATCAAAAGGAATGTAAAATCATTGAAAAGGCATTATGTGGCCCAAGGGTCCTTAAAGCCATGGCCATGGCCGAAAGCAGGCCTTGAGGCGAACAGTCTCCAACATCAAGCCATCCCGCCTTTGGGAAGCAGGATTCGCTGCCTTCATTCTATTAGAAGTGGAGGCTCAGGTCGCAGGGACAAGTGGTGGAGGAGCCAGGACTGAAGTCCAGGCCTCCTGATTCCCAGGCCAGTGGCCTCTGAGGGCAGAGCCCTCACACATGCAGGGAGCCTTCAGGCATACCCAGACATGCTTGTCTTCTCTTTCCAGAGATGGAGCAGAAGGAAGGGAAGCCCTCGGAGCAGGGGAACACTGTCTCCCCAACCACAGAGCACCCTGGGATGCTGGGAGGTGGAGACTCTGCAGAGGAGGAGGCCAAGGGCACAGCTGGGAAGACCATCAAAGAGGGGCCTCCAGATGGGACAGGAAAGCAGGAAGAAGTACCAGCTGAAGACGGCATTTTGGATGAACTCCAGGGCAAAGCAAATGGGTTAGATGAGGCCAAGGCAGAATCCAAAGAGGAGGCTGGTGGGAAAGGTGAGTCCAAGACCGAGCTTAAAAAGGATGATGGGAAGGAAAAGACTGCAGTGGCCTCTCAGGAGAAAGCTGGTGGGAAAGAAGAGACCAAATCTGAACCCAAGGAAGCTGAGGGAAAAGAGGAAACCATGTTGGCCTCTGATAAGCAGAAGGCTGAGCCTGGAGCTGGGGAAAAAGCCACTGTGAATGACGAGGCCAAAGCTGAACCCAAGGAGAAGATTGGCGTGGAAGAGGCCAAGACTGAATCTCAGAAGGCCATTGTGACAGACGAGGCTAAAGCTGAACCTAAGGAGGCAGATGGGAAAGAAGAGGCTGAAAGTGACGCAAAGGAGGAGGTGGTGAGCGAGGCAGAGGAGAGGAAGCTAGAGGCCCCCCACGGAAGTCTGGAGGGAGTGAGGTCTCCCGCTCCCTGGGGAGCGGAGGTGGGGAGGAAATTCTCTCTGCCTTATTTCCTTGAGAAAGTCCAGTCTTCCTCCCTTCACATCAGGAGACTGGGGTGGAGAAGGTGGGGATAAGGGACACAGCACTGAAGACATCACAAAGGTGCTTGTGTTACTCGTGAGCCCATAAAGATCATGTGTGTTCCAGGAGGCAGGCGGTGCCAATGAAGAGCAGGACCAGGGGGTAGAGAGAGAGCCAGAGGAAGAGGAAGTGGTGGTTCCCAGCTCCCCCGAGGAGTGGGCTGAGAGCCCCACAGAGGAGGTCCATGGCCTCAGCCCAGGTGAGTGAGCCCAGAGGCCCACGGGAAGGATAAGGTAGGGTGAGGATGCAGGGAGCACATCATAGGCAGCCCCAGCCTCCCTCCCACCTGTTTCTTTCCTCCAGATGAGGTGGGTCCAGATGCTGCAGCTTCCGGAGAGACTAGTCCTTCTGCCAGGTAATGCCAACCTCCAGGGCTCCTGCTCCAGCTCCCCCTACCACCTGCTCCTTTCAGAGTCTACTATCCATCACAGCCTGGGCTTCCTCCAGCCCCTGGTCTTGAGATATCCCTGGATTCCTGGCACTCAGATCTGACTCCCAGGGCTAAGTCCAGGAAACCAAAGGCAGCGGAGGTAGAAGGGAGAGTGGGGGGCACCTGGTCCCCTCCACTCCAATGCTGAAGTCTGCTCTTCAGCATCCCCGACAGCTCTGCACAGGCGCTCCTTATCTTACAGCTCAGCACATTTCCACGGTGTCAGCATCATCCATACAAGCATGATTACAAAGCCTGAGTTTGGGCACTGGCTCTGTCCCTTGCCAGCTGTGTGACCTTGGCCACGTCACCTAAGGTCTTCTCATCTGTGAAGTGGGCCCAGTCACTGTACCTACATCAGAGGATTACTGTGAGGCCTACACGATGTAGTAGTGTGTGCAAAGCACCGAGCACGGTGCCTGGTGCCCGGGAGGTGCTGGATAAAATGATGCACAACTTCAGTCATGCGTCATTTTATCCTTCCTTTACACCAAGGAAGCATAGAACCTTCCTTTACACCAAGCTGAAATTCAGCTTCTTGTCATTTACTGTCTTAGGGAGAGTGAACCAGTGGCCATTTGGTGAGTACTCACACACTGTGTGGCAGGCCCATGCTGGGTGCTTCACATTCACCTTCTCTCCCAGGCCTTAGAACCACCTGGTCAGGTGTTTTTTGTCCCCATTTTACAGATGAGGAGGCTGAGACCCAGAGAAGTGGTGTGACAGTCCCAAGATCACACAGCAAATAAGAGGCAAAGCCAGGATTCAAACTCAGGTTGCACAAAGACTCATCTCTTGGTTTGGCCCTCATACCCACACCACACTCCTAGAGGTTAGACTGGGCCTCATTATTCCTCCACTGCCCACTCCTAGGGCTGGGCACGGAATAAATATGTACCACCCAAAATAGGGGCCACAGTCATGCATGTCCCTTTAGCCTGCCTGTCCCCTGCAGCGGCTGCTCCTAGCCCTCTCACCCTTCTCCATGCAGTGAGTCTTCTCCCAGTGATGTGGCCCAGAGTCCCACGGAGACCCCTTCCACGGGGGAGAAGAAGAAGAAGGCTCCAGAGCGGAGAGTGTCTGCTCCCACCCGGCCCCGGGGACCCCGTGCCCAGAACCGCAAAGCCATTGTGGACAAGTTTGGCGGGTAGGGCGAAAGGCGAGGAGCCACAGTGGGGGTGACAGGGTGGGTGGGGGCTGAGTGAAGAGGCCAGAGGGGAGGTGGGAAGAGCCAGGCCAAGGCGGGATGATGACAGCTGGGGGCTGGGGCTCTCCCCTCTCCACCCCTCTCCTCACAGGGCAGCCTCGGGCCCCATGGCCTTGTTCCGGAACCCTACAGCAGCCGGGGCAGCCGTTGGTGGCGTCAAGAACATGCTGTTGCAGTGGTGCCAGGCCATGACCAGAAAATACGAGGTGGGCAGCCAGGGACCCCTGGTGTGGGAGGGGCAGGGACCCCTTCCCCAGGATAGCAGAGCTGGGGAGGGTCTGGGCTGTGCACCAGAGGGTGGGAGGCTATCTGGATGGCTGTGAGCCCCGACCCTCCGGCCAGAGGTTCATGAGGGCTCCCTGTGCCCCCCACCCCACACCCAACGTCACCCACAGCATGTGGACATCCAGAACTTCTCCTCAAGCTGGAGCAGCGGCATGGCCTTCTGCGCCCTCATCCACAAGTTCTTCCCGGACGCCTTTGACTACGCTGAGCTGGACCCCAAGCAGCGCCGGCACAACTTCACCCTGGCCTTCTCCACTGCAGAGTGAGTCGGCCGCGGCAGGGCCCAGCCGGGTGGGAGCTCGGGGGCTCCCTCAGCCCAGCGCTGGTTTCATGGAGTGGTGCAGTCCGACTGGTGCTGTGACCGCTCATTCATTTCTCCAGGAAGTGGTTTTGAGCACAGGCCCCGTGGTGTGAAACAGACAAATCCCGGCGCACCTGTGGCTTCCATTCTAAAGGGAGAAACAGCCCCCCCCATCACCCCCCATATGAGATAGAATGGCAGATGCTATACAGAAAAATAAGGCAGGGTCAGGCATGGGGGAGAGGCGGGCCTGCTGTTTTAGATAGGGAGGTGCAGAGATTTGGGGTCAGATTCTGAGTGTGCTGTTTGTTAGCTGTGTGATCTTAGGCTGCTTTACCTCTCTGAGCCTCCATATTCTGATCTCTAAAATGAGATGATGTTTCCTCTTCCATAGGGTTAAGAAAGCCCCTGTAACAAATACCTAACCCATAGTAAGCACTTAAAACAAACTTAGTTGCTGTTATTGTAATGAATGACGTCAGTTATTACGATTAATGGTTATTCACAGTATAAGCCTGCAGGGGGCGATGTTGCTGAGGCCCACCCAGCTGGTGTCGGGAGCTGGTGGTTGAGAAAGGGGCGGTAGTGGAAAGGAGGCGTGTGAGGAAGAGTGTGGAGTTTTCCCTTCCTCCTGGATCTCTGGCCCAAGGAAAGAGAATGAGAGGCAAAGGTGTGGCTGCTGGGGACGGTGGCAGAGGGGGAGCCTGTTTGGGCCACAGGCCTCCATCTCCACCCACTGGGGAGCACCCCCAGAGGGATGCAGTTCCCCTGGAGGCCTGCAGCTCGTCCCAGGCGCACACCTTCTCTGCAGCAATCTCAGCTCTTGGGCGCGGTGAGTGTGCCATCCCCGACACGGGAGAGGCAAGGGCAAAACCTTCATTCCCACAGAAACTGGGCAGTGGGGAGGGCTCCTACCGGCAGCACAGCTGGCCGAGCCCGGTGAGGTCTACAGCGCTGCCTGCTCCCACCTCTCATCCCGGGACCCTTAGGAATCAGAGGAGAGTTCTGGAATGGGGCGGTGGGGTGGGGTGGCTGTAACAGAGAGCCCCCTGATTTTTCACACTTAATCTTCACACCAATCCCTATCATCTGGGGCCTTCCAGAGGTTAGGTCAGCTGCCGAGGGTCAGAGAGATAGGAAGGAAGGGTCTGGCTTCAAACTCAGGCACCTTAACTTCCATTCTCCACCCTCCATCCCAAGCATCCCCCCCACCTCCTCCCTTTCCCTTGCCTGATGCCAGCCTGTGGCCTGAGGATTCCGTCCGCCTTCTGTGGCTTGGAACCAGAGGCAAGGCGGCTGAAGGGAAGAGGACAGGAGCCCCGGGCCCCACAAACTGATGCCCCAGGCCACGGCGGAGCTGCACACCCTCCTGCTCTTCCCTCAGAGCTCCAACCGGGAGCTTCACTTTCGGTTGGGGCCCTGGTTTCTTCTACTGCCAACGCCCACGGCTGCTGAGCCCTCACTTCAGAGGGAGGGGGCCAGAGGCAGCAGGCAGGCGTGGGGTTTAGTCCTGGCGATGTCACTCACTTCAACCTTGGGCAAATCGCCAAACTGCTCTGAGTCTCCGGTTCCTCTTCTGCCAGCTGAGGATGGAGAGGAGGAGCAAATGCGACCAATCACAGGGAGGCACCTGATAACAGCACTGGGCAGTGGGAAGTGAGGCGCCAACAGCAGTCGGTGCAGGTTACTGGCCTCTGCACAGCCAGGAGTAGCAAGCAATCCCAAAGCACAGCTGGGAGGACTTCCACTAGGCAGAGAAAAGGGGACTGGCTCCCAAGCTTATGCAGTGCCTCAAATATGCCAAGCACTCCTGTCTCAGGGCCTTTGCATGTGCCATTCAGGCTGCCTGGAACCCTTTTCTAGGCATGCGCACAAGTCTCTCTCTTAAGAGGCCTTCCCTAAGCAGCCTATTTAAAAACAGCAGCCCCCCTCTTTAACACAGGGGCAAATCCTGGCATCCCGTCTCCGTTTCCTGCCTTATTTTATGCCATAGC
>PVKY010011206.1:0-12164 GCA_004027775.1 Bradypus variegatus
CTCTCCACACTTCTTCCTTCCCTGAGAACCTCTCACTACCATTAGTAACTCAGTTTACCTGGAAAATCCAGGGCAATGACCTGAGATTCCACCAGGAAGATTCTTGACTCATTCCCTCACCAGCGGCCGTATGGGAGTTTTCAAGCCCCATGGGATTTCTGGTGAGCTGGAAGGAGCACTGGAAAGTGAGTTAGGACTTCAAGTTCCCATCCTGGCTCCGCAGCTAGCCACTGGGGAAGCCCCTTCCCTTTTCTGAGCCTCAGTTCCATATCTGCAAATAGAGGGAATCAGACCAGATCTGTAGAGTCATTGTTTGTTACTCTAGTGTTCTACAGCTGTTGCCTCAGGCAAATGGAGGTGATGAGCTTAATGTTTCCTGAGCTGGGCTTGGGTCAGTGACAGCAGGCCTAAGCCTCACAATACAGAGGTAGAAGGAAGGGGCTTGTCCCTGATTTGCCTGGATGGTGCCTGCTAAGTGAGTTGTTTGAGATGCCAGGTGCCAGGCCCATCTGGAACTGTATAGTCTCTGTGTGTCTGTGTTTACGTGTATGTGCTGTGGTTGTTGCCTGGTGAGGGTGGATGGCTAGGAGGGGACCCAGAGGAGATCTTGGCTTTGATTTATTTCTTTGGTCCATGTGTAATGAAGTCAAGTCAGAAAGCATAGTCCTCTTCCACAGGGCCTGACACCCCTCTCCGAGCCTCCAAGGCTTTCCGGTTTTCCCGAGACCTCATAGGATTTTATTAGATCTATGAATTTTGCTTAAGGGCAGTTGTGGTCTTTCCACAGTGGGTTTTCTGCCTCTCCAGGGGATTCATTTCTTCCTTGGGACAGACTGTTGGGAAGTCTCAACAAACTTCACACAGGCCTCCACAGAAGATTAATTTTAAAAATATTCCAGTGTGTGCACAGACGAGCCACATTCCCCCTCGTCAGCTTGGATTGTTGGGAGTTTCAGTGGGACCTTCAGTAATAGGAGGACTCTCTCACTGACTGGTGTCCAGACTGATCTTTTCAGTACTTTTACTATATCCCTTTGTGATCTTGGTGAATAAAATTCCAGGCAGAGTGATGACAGCATCTGACCCTAAAACTAAGGTTTTAAAAGGGTTTTTATAAGAAGAAACAGGCGACTACCTGAAAAACTTAGCTTCACCTTTTCGAGGAAAGTCATCAGAAACACCTTGCCCTGTGAACCTGATTCCTCTTTCCAGCTTCCTGTTGATGAACTTGGCATTGCAGATCCTTTGCCCTGCCCTCCTCCTGGTAGTATGAACAGAGTGTGGTTGGGAGGTGAAGGGGTTGGAGTTGGTCCTGAGAGGAGTGATTACCCACTATAGCTCATTTGTAAACAAGGGAGCTGAATATGTCTTGTAAAGCTGCCTCTGCCAGGTCCTGATGTGAAGCAGGTGAAGATCCTTAGGCTGGTCGGGGAACTGGGTGATGTTAGGTTTGTCTGTACCAACCTGGGATTGACAAAAACACGGATGCGGAGTGGCCTTCTGGTCCTAGGGGCACCATCCTCTTGGCACGGAGCAAGATTTTCTGTTTTTTTTTCACTGCTGAACATTGGGGATGGGCAATATTGTGGGCCAAGTTTCACAGTTCCAGTTCTCAGAAGATATGTGGGGTGTCTTGAGGGGGCAGTGGTTCTGGTAGGGGGTGGAAGCTAGGAATGCAGTGGCCTCACAATTAGAAATCAGGCAAGACACTGTCTACTCATGAAGGGAACATGGGCCTGATCAAGGAGTAGCACATTGCTTTCGAGGCCAGCTGGGCAAATTTCTCTGCTCAGGAGCTGGGGGATCCCTTGCCCTGGTGCAGTGGCTGACCAACAGTGGAGTCAGCGTGATGGGAGGGAGATGGGGGGCAAAGCCCCAGGATGAATCTTTTCTGGTGGGTCTCTAGGGAAGAAAGGGGTCAGAACCATGCTCAGAAAACAAGTGTAGGTATAGAAAGGACCAGACCTATTTAAAAGTCACTATCTTTTAAAGAAAAAAAGAAGACACTTGTTTTCTTTTGATAAAAGCTCATGTCTTTCATTATTAAAACTTCTGGAACTACTGGAAAAATCAAACAGAAAATTAAAATCACTCTCTGTACTGTCCACTCCAGAGAATACTGTTATCTGTCCTTCCAGAGTTCCAACTGAGTATGTGTGCATATATGCACTTTTATTTTAGTTTTACAAAATAGGCTTATTTTGTAAACTTTTCTCATGGAGGGTCCATATTTTTCATGAATAGAGATCATTATCATTTAAATAACTGCTTCAAAAATTCGTGAACTTTATTTAGCCACTTCCCTACTGGTGGACATGTGGGTTGTTTTCTGTATTTTGAAGTTACAAACAGCAGTTTAGTGGGCATTCTTGTACATAGCTCTGAACATAATACTCGCCTAGTTTGTATCATAAAAATAAATCCCTAAAGGTGGAATTGTTTGGTCAAATGGGAGTCCCCTTTTTCTTTGGAAACTTGGAGGGGAGATGTTACCTTTTCCTGAGTGGCCAGCCTTTCTGTTGAACACAGGTCATCAAGGACATATCTGGCCCTGGCTTTTGTGGGCTTAGAGAGTTCTCTGGACTTCTTGATAGCCCAATTAGGGTTTTCATATTGTCCCTCCATTAATCACTAGCCCTGGTCTATTCATATAGACTAGAATGCTAGAGCCAGAAAGGGTGTTTCAAAGGTTATGGAATCTACCAGGATTCAGGAGCCCTGAATTAGAGGACCAGCTCTGGCATGGAACTTACTCTGCCATGGCCTTACCTGCTGCATGCCTCAGTCCCCATTTTATAAGACGGTATAGAGCTACATTCTGTAAGAGCCCTCCCACCTCAGAATCTGGGTCCCTGCAGTTTTGTCTGCCTGCTGTTTCCATGTTTTCATTTTCCATTATTTCTTCAGGAAGAGGCTGGTGAAATTGTTATTGGTGTTTGAGTGTGTTCTTTTCCTTCTTCATCATCTCTTCCTCCTTTGGGGGTATGCAAGTTGCTTTGCAGGGAAGGGGTGGATGAAGGAGAGTTGCTGCTGGTGGCCCATTCCCTGCCTGGGCTCAGCATAACCATTTTTCCCTTTTTATTTTCCACAGAACATTCTGCCCCAGCCAAGGTGGTGAGAGCAGCAGTTCCTAAACAGCGTAAAGGCAGTAAGGTGAGGAGTAAGGGTGGGCAGCTTGAGGAGACTTGGTGGCCTCTTTCCTGTTTTCTTGAGTATCTCTGGGCTCCCAGTAGTTTTGGTACTCTGAATAGCAGAGAAGGCCCGGGAGGAGTATGGAACGTTCTGGTAGATAGACAAGATTTGGCCCCTGAGTTGGATTTTGGGTGAGGAGCTGAATGGCAGAGGCAGGGTCAGTTCTGGGACCCTCATGGAATGTGCCTTGCAGGTTGGTGACTTTGGAGATGCAATCAACTGGCCCACACCTGGAGAGATAGCTCACAAGAGTGTGCAGGTGAGTCTGTGGATAAGGGCTGGCAGGTTTGAACTCTACCTACAAGCACACATTTGGGTCCCTCTGAAGCTTCCAGAGCCTCGGTTCTTACCTTTTCTCAGCTTTTTAAGAGGAGTAGTTAAAAAAATAGGGGCAGCATTAAAATAGCTAAGAATTGTCGTAATTTGGCCCTTGTTGTGTGTCAGGGACTGCCAAGTGCTTTCTATTCATCATCTCATTTAACCCTCACAGTGACTCTAAGATAGGTCCTTTTACAATTCCCATTTTACAGATAAGGCCACTGAGGCTTAGAGAGGTTAATAAGTAGCCCTTGATTACACAGAGAGTAGATGACCAAGTGGGGACTGACAGTCAGATGTGTTGTATTATTCCAAAGCCTTGTTCTTCATCTCTTTACTTGGATTGCCTGAGGACAAAAACGGGAGAATGATCATTAGGCCAGATATTCACTTCCAGGCCAACATATCTGGGGAAAGCTTATTCCTTTATCTAGGAGGAACAGGAAGAGCTTTTCTGGGCCCCAACAGAGGAGGAACTCTTGGCCAGTCTTCTCCCTCCCGGTGCTTTTGTTTTGGACTGGAGGCCTAGGTCCCTCACTGGCCATGGCCACCTTCAGTTTACAGATAGGGTTGATGTGGACAGGCTAGGAGCCAGCATGTCTTCTAACCCATAGTCTCCACCTGGATGACGTGGTTCTCTTGCAGGGAATAAACATTTGGCCTCTCTGAGCCCCAGCCCCTTTGTCCACTTAGATAGAGAAACTGTAGAGACAAGTTTTCTTCTCCCACTCCTGGCCTGTTTGACAAATCTTCCCATTAAAACCATCTCAGGTGTGAAAATGGGACCTTAGAATGCATCTTGTCCAACCAGCCATTGCATGCTACACCTCCTGCTCTGTCCCTCTAGTGACAGGGTGCTCCATCCCTCCCATCTTAAGAGGCTTGACATCCTATTACTTTACTTCTTGCTGCAGCCACAGTCCCACAAGTCTCAGCCTGCCCGTAAGCTGCCATCCAAGAAGGACATGAAGGAACAGGAGAAAGGAGAGGGGAGCGATAGTAAGGACAGCCCGAAAACCAAGTCAGACGAATCAGGGGAAGAGAAGAATGGGGACGAGGACTGCCAGCGAGGGGGGCAGAAGAAGAAAGGTGAGTGGTTTGGAACAGGACTTGGGAGAAGGTAGCAGGGTAGAACTGTGAAATGTCAAACTCTGGGGGCTGGTGGAAGAATTTCAGGCACCCCTGAGAAGCCAGTGGGAGGCTGATTGGTGTAGAATTGGACCAGCAATCTGCACTTCAACCATTCATCCATCCATTCCTTCATTTAACAAGCAATTGGTAAGCCCTGTTCTCAGCAATAGGTCTACAGTAGTGAACAAAACAGACAAGGTCCCTGCTTCCGAGTATTCTTTGCTGTTGTTTTCATGTGTTGGTGTCCCGTGTAAGGTTTCCTTCAAAGACGAGAGTTTCTGTTGCTCCAAGAGTTCCCAAAGACCTGCTGAAAAGGTTAGGATATGGGTTCTCTTGTTCTAGCAGGGATCCAAAGTAACAGTGGTTTAAACCAGATAGAAGCTTATTCTCGCACCTAATATCTCAGTATAAGTAGACCAGGGCTAGTATGGCAACTCTTTAATTTCTTTTATCTTGTTGCATTGCCTTGGATCTTCATCACCTAAGATAGGATGCAACTTCTCATTCCTGTCAACAAGAAGGGGAAATGGGGAAGGTAGTTCTTCCCTTGTAGGGGCATAACCTGGAAATGGCTAGTTCTACTTAGCTCTCATAGACAGAACTTTTGTAGACTTTTGTGTCTACAGCAAGACTGGAAAGTACAGTCTTGATTCTGGGAAGAATATACATACCTGGCTCCAGAAGAGGTTCTCTGGCTATAGAGAAATTGATATTGGGAGTCAGCCAGGAGTCTCTGTCACACTGAGGTTCACCAACCTCATTATTTTAGAGATTAAGAAAACGTCTGGTGTGGGGAAGGAATTTGCCCAAGATCATCAGATTGTGATTTGGGCCCGACACCTAGGGCAGGGGAAGAAGAGTTGGGGGTATGGATGGCCATGAGGGGCCTCTCCCTCCATCCTTTCTCTTATGCCCATACTGTTCCCCAGGGAACAAACACAAGTGGGTTCCGTTGCAAATAGACATGAAGCCTGAAGCATCCAGGGAGAAGCTGATCCCACGTCCTGCTCGCCCCCCGGAGCCTCGACACATACCTGCCAACCGTGTGGAGATTAAAGGTATGCACCACCCACTATGGAGGGCCTGGACATGAGAGTCACTGTCAGGCCTGACCCAGAACCCACTCTCCCCATAGGGTCTGAGCCTGCCAGCTACGTCCCCGTGGCACCCCCTACCCCAGCCTGGCAACCAGAGACCAAACCGGAGCCTGCCTGGCACGACCAGGATGAAACATCGAGTGTGAAGAGTGATGGGGCTGGTGGGGCGCGGGCTTCCTTCCGTGGCCGTGGACGGGGGCGTGGTCGCGGCCGGGGACGCGGCCGGGGTGGCACTCGAAGTACGTGAGGCCCCTTTGGGCTCCGGGATGTCTGAGGGGGTATGGCAGGGGCGGCAGGCAGACATCTCCTCTCCCTTATGGCACCTGTTTCCCTCTAGCTCATTTCGACTACCAGTTTGGTTACCGCAAGTTTGATGCTGCAGAGGGGCCTCGCACCCCCAAATACATGAATAACATCACCTACTACTTTGACAATGTCAGCAGCACTGAGCTTTACAGTGTGGACCAGGAGCTGCTCAAAGACTACATCAAGCGCCAGATGTGAGTGGGTGGGAGCCTTCCTCCTGGAAGGATGGGTAGGGAGTCGGGTTCTGGTCCTAACTAATTTTTCATAAAGTTATTGTTTATTATAGAAGTAATACCATATTTATCTTAAAAAAATTAGAAATTTCCAGTAACAAAAAGAAGGGTAAATACCTAGAAATCACTGCCCAGAGCTCCTAATATTTGGCATTGAAAGATGGGAACTTAGAAATATATACTATTGCCACTGCCACCCCGCCTTGTTTTTTTTGCCATGAAAGTGCATTTCATTTTTAATGACAGCATTGTCAGAATGTTAGCAAATATTGAGTCCTCTCTTGGGCAGATTAAATGCTTATAGGCAGTATCTTATTTAATCCTGTACATTGTATGTATTTAATGCCTACAAGATGGGATTTTTCTTACCCCATTTTATAGTCAAGCATACAGGCCTAGTAACTTGACAAGAGTCTGGCTCACAGCTAGTAAGTGACAAAGCACAGATTTGAATCCATGTCTGCCTAAAACCTCCGCTGTTAACTACCATGATATATTGTCTCACAGTCCAGTTGGCATGCCATACTAGGAAACAGGTATTTGCCCTAGGGTGTGATAATATTTTAGGAGCAGAAAAGAAAGTGGCCAACAGCGTTTAAACTGGCTTTTTAAGGAAGATGAGGTGTTTGCCAGGTATACAAAGTAGTTTGAAAGTCAAGGAATAATTTGACCCAAAGAAGGGGGCCATGAAAGGACCACATAATTTCTTTTCAGCCCTTAAGACTGTTGGTACAACAGGGTCAGATAGGTCAGAGGCCCTGTGAGGTCGTCGGAGGTCACCAACAGTATACAGCAGAGCAGGGAAGGCATATTCGTAAATGGCGAAGGAAATCTTGTGATACCTCTTCTCCCTTCCGCTTAGTGAATACTACTTCAGCGTGGACAATTTAGAACGAGACTTCTTCCTGCGACGAAAAATGGATGCTGATGGTTTCCTTCCCATCACCCTTATTGCTTCCTTCCACCGAGTCCAGGCCCTCACCACTGACATTTCACTCATCTTTGCGGTATGTCTCCCTCCCTAGGACTGGGACAAAGGGGAAAGGAAGGTCCTTATTTATGGAGCTGGAGTTTGGGCCAAGGCAGAAAACCCTGGGAGAGGAATCAGGTTACTTCTGCTAAAGCGTCCTGAGACTTGGCCAACCTTCCTCTCTCTTTTTCTCTTCCTTTTATTGTGGAAAGTTTCAGACATTTACAAAAGGGGACAGAACAGTAGTGTAATGTACCTATTACCCAGCCTCAGCAATTGTCGTCTCATGGGCAGTCTTTTTTCCTCTGTACCCCCATCTTCTTCCCCTCCCATCTTTGAAGAAAATCTCATGTAACCCAACATTTCATCCACAATTTTTCAGTACATCTTTCTAAAAGATAGACGTGTTAAAAAACATAACCACAATATTAAAAATTCCTTTATATCATCAAATATCCACTTTTAAAATTTACCCCAATTATCTTTAAAAAAAAAACATTTTGACAGTTGGTCAGAACCAGTATCCAAATAAGGCCCATGTATTTATTCTTATTAAATCTCCCTCTCCCTCTCCTTTTCCCTTGTAATTAATTATTTGAATAATCTGGGTGCTTTGTCCCATAGAGTTTCTTGCAGGACACAGTGGTGTCATTTAACGTTCTGCACTGTGAATTTTTTGTAAATTGATAGATCTAGAGTCCTGGTAAGACTCAGGTTTTATTGTTTTTATTCCCTCCTGTTGAGAGTACTTTATAGACAATGATGTATTCTTTCAGGTGGCACATAACATTTGTTTCTCTTTTTGTGATATAAGTTGCTATTGATGATCATTTTCTGTTATATCATTAAGGGTGACAAAATGGTGATTTCTAATTCTACCAGTGTATATTCATTTGTTAGCTGGAACACCTCTTTAAAGAGAAACTACCTCAGCAACTATTTGATTACCAAAAGGTATAGAGGTATAGTTTGTATGGGAAGGGTAGGATAAATAGTTGATCTTTCCCTCTGTTAATAAGTTTTCAGAATTATGAGTTGAATTCCTAGTAACTTTCAAAGGTGACCAGTGAGGTTTTGGTTTGTTCTTGTTTTCGTATCATTATGAACTTAGAGATTCAAACATTTTATATAAGTCAATCCTTTGCAGTTAGTGCTGGATCAAATTGTCCCATCTATGGCCTATGGGACTCCAGTTCATTTTATACATTAACTGTCAGATCTAGGATTGGCTGGGTTTCTTGTTTGTGTGGGTTTTTTCCCCCCCACAAGGAACTTTGGTTCCTTTTGTTTTTTCCAGAAATGTTACTTATAGTATCTAGATACCGTAGTCTGAGTTATAGGGATGCTTATTGCTATTTGGTTAGTCTTTTTTATTATTATTATTTTTTAAGATAAAATGCATCAAGAAATTATACAATTTGCAATTAAAATTGGTTACTACAAGATCTTTACTTAACCCCAAGGATTTTTGAATTGTACCTGTTTCCTTCTTTCATGCCAAAAAATCCTAATTCTTAAAAGACAGCATCTCAGTTGTTTTATTCCACAGTATATACACCTTAACCTCATAATAATAACAACACTACCATTAGAAACCATTTTTAAAAATTTTATTTATGTAGTCAGATGACTATTTTCAAGTCTTTTGAAATAATCTCTGCATTGTTATGCTTTTTAACTCAATTTTTAGTTAAGTTCATTAGTTTCATCTTCTCAAATTTCAGGAATTGCTTCCTCCCCCCTCCCCACTATTCTGACTTGTTTTATATTTATATTGTTCCAAAGTCAACATGGTATATTCAGATAAATCTAACTTATAATTCTGTCACTTCTACCCTATTATTTTCTCCTCCTATTGGTAACCATTTCTGAATCTTTCCGTTACCAAAAAAAAACACAAATTCTTCTATATGTATTTATATCCTGACCCTTTTTTGACAAATGACAGCATAGAATACATGTATTTCTTCACCACCACCCCCATTTAATATATCTGAGTACTGCATAATAGCATACATAAAGATATTCCTCACTCCTGTTTACAGTGTATAATACACTATTGTACGTATATCCCTTAGTTCACTCCACTAGTCCCTTATAGATGGACATTTTGGTTGTTTCCAGTCTTTCACTAGTATTTATATTGCATTAGTGCTGTGATGAATTGCCTGTATAAATATCTTCATTTTCTTGCCAGTGTATCTTTGGTATAGATGTCTAGAAGTGGGATAGATGGATTCAAGGGTAAATGCATATGAAATTTTGCCTAGGTAATTACTAAAGTACTTCTTACGGGTTGTAACTTTTGTGTTCTCACCATCAATACAAGCGAGTGCCTCTTCCCCACAACCTCACCAACAGAATATGTTGCCAGATTTTGAAATACTTGCCTCTTTATTTAAAAGATTTTAAAGAATGTGTTGGTTGAAAAAAATTAAAACTTCATAGGAAGGTATTTTTTAAAAACTACTCTCCAGTCCTCATTCTGTTTCCCAGAGATAAACATAGTCTGTGAATCCCAGAAAAATTGTGTGTTTGTTTGTATTTCTATGTGTTTTCTTAAAAATACTCATACAAAAGATATTTTAAACACACGAATCTATCCCTGATTCTTTTCCCTTCATAATGTTTTGTGGACCTTTCCACCTCAGCACATGTAAAGCTGTTTTTTAGTTCCATTAAATGGATATGCCATAAATTATTTTAATTTCCTATGTGGTAGCAAATTAGGTGGTTTCCAGTTGTTGTTTTTCCTGTTACCAACAATGTTGCTTGAGAACCCTTTTGTCCAAATCTTACACAAATTGTTACTTGTTTGGCAAGTATTTCTCTAGGGCAGATTATGAGAAGTAGAATTGCTGTCAGTCATGGAAGATGGCACCAGTTTTCTTATATCCTTACTAGCACTGGACTCCTACCCATACTCGTGGGGGCCCAGTTGTCCCTGTTGCCAGAATCTCAGCCTGCCCCAGTCCTTGCTCTTCACTCTTTCACCCTTCCTTCTCCACTGCAGGCCCTGAAGGACAGCAAGGTGGTGGAGATCGTTGATGAGAAAGTTCGCAGGAGGGAGGAGCCTGAGAAGTGGCCTCTTCCTGGTCCCCCAATAGTGGATTATTCCCAGACTGATTTCTCCCAGCTTCTCAACTGCCCTGAATTTGTGCCCCGCCAGCACTACCAGAAGGAGACAGGTGGGTACCTGCTGGCACATGGATGCCTCACTGCTGCCCTTGTCCTCTGGCCAACAGTCCTCCTCGGGGCTGGCATCAGGAGGAGGACTGGAGGGATGAGAATCTCACATCTCCACCTTCAGAGTCGGCGCCTGGGTCTCCCCGTGCAGTCACCCCAGTGCCATCCAAAACAGAGGAGGTCAGCAACCTAAAGACACTGCCCAAGGGCCTGTCTGCAAGCCTGCCTGACCTGGATTCCGAGAACTGGATTGAAGTGAAGAAGAGGCCTCGGCCTTCCCCAGCACGGCCCAAGGTGGGTGTGGCCTGCCTCCTATCCTGGATCTAGGATCCTTGGCTAGAGTGCTTGGGGGAGATATCACACAAGCACAGAGCTCTGGCCTCTGGGGGGCTAGCAGGCAAGCTAGGTGGCTTGGGTCACAATGTGAGATGAGGTCTCTAATGACTGTAGGAAGGTTGGTGTGCACTATCTTCCATTTCCTGTGGAACCATCCCTCAGGCTTTCACAGTCATGGAAGTTCTTGAGTGCCATTTTTCATAGGAAAAGATCATGTTGTCTCCAGCAGCAACCTCCCAGGGTTCCTGATGTTTGGTGATTCTTTTGCCCCACCTAAATCCCTGAGGCTTCATTTTTAAGTGTCTTTCCCCCGAATTTATCTTCACTTCCCCCTGTAAAAGTCCCTTAAGCCCTTAGAAGAAAGAAGGGGAGAGAGAGCAGATGGATGACTTGGATGTGAAAGTAGAGCCTAGGTGAAGAAACAGGTCCCCTGCCGGTGATTAGCTGGGTGACCTTGGGAAGCTTGTTCACTATCACAAACTTCAGTTTCCCCACCTTAAAATGAAGGGAAAAGGGGGTTAAACTGCTCTAGAAGTATACATATACATATAATACAATATACATATAGTGCAATTTGAGTCCACTGTTAGACAATTGTTTTATTCTTAAAGTAAATTACCACTCCCTTTCCAAGTACAGATTTATTATCGGTCCATCCCCCATCCCCACCCCATCTCTCCTGAACTTGGAGGCATCTTTGGTCTGGCCTCAGAGATGACTTCAGACTCTAGGTCTGTGGAATTCTAGGCTCCTTTTCCACTGTACCACAGTGACTTTTCTCATCTCCTTCCTCTTTCCTGCCTGTTCATACCCTGAATTCCCCATCTGCTCTGGCTGCAGCCTTTCTAAAAGTATGCTGGAGATCAGGCCAGGATTGTGTGGAAAAGGTAGTGAGTGGACAGGGTTCAGGCCTACAGACTGGAAAGGCTTTAGAAAGGCAGGAGCCATGACTCAGCCTTCATTCCAGAATTTGCGCCCCCACATCCCCACTCCCATCTGGCCTTTCTTGAACCTTAAAGGAGATAAGGTTGAAGTTCATATGGGAAGCTCTTTACACAGCAAGGAATTTCCTTTTGGATATGTACTATGAGGTAGAAAAAAATGCTTCTCTCCTAAAGTCTAAGATGAATTTAGTCTATCAACACTGAACTATTTTCTTTTTGCTGAAGGGACCCTATTCTCTCTTGCTTTGGGGACTTCGCACATGCCGTTCTTTCTGCATAGCATGTTCTTTGTCTCTCCCTTCACCTAGCTTACCATGTGTTGATTTGTTAGATTGCAGTTTAGTTGTAACATCTTTTAGGGAGCCTTCCCTAACCTCCACTGTCTCCCACCCCCAATTGGTTAAATGTCCCTACCTATGTGCTCCCAGAACTGTTTTTTTTTTTTTTTTTT
>PVKY010011207.1:0-12197 GCA_004027775.1 Bradypus variegatus
CGGGCGGGTGGGCAGGCAGGGATCTGGTTTGGGGTGGGGGGAGTCTGGTGAGGGCGGGGGCTGTGGATCAGGCGTGGGGTCTAGTGGGTGTGTCTGGCAGGGTGGGGCGGGGTGGGGTTGGGGGATAAAGCAGCGACTCAGGCTTCTTAGGTTGACTCCAGATATCTCCAGCCCGAGGTGAGGCCCCTGGTGAACCCCAGATCCTTGCTGGGAGGGGAGCGGGCAGAGGGTGGCTGTGGGTGGAGAAGTGAGGTGGCCGCGGAGCTCTCCCCACTCCTGCCCCGGGTTCCTTCCACGAAATGTCTCTCTCTGCACCCCTGGAGCTGTCGCAGCAGCTTTGTTCTCCCGGGCCCTAGCAGGCAGAACTCAGGACTGAGGGAAACAGATGGGGTGGCCTCAAAATATAGGAAAACAGAGTCATGTGGCAACTCTGTGGGTCACTCCTGAGGCCACAACCATGAGCTCCTTACATGGGGGACGCCCCCAGAGGCAGTGTTGCCCGTCCTCTCCACCCTCAGCTCGAGGGCCTGGCCCTGTGGGCAGGGGCTGTGCCCCAGTGCAGGTCACCGGGGTGAGCAGAGCCACGGCCGAGGCTCGGGTGTCTCCTACATACACCCCAGTGGCTGGGCTCCCTTCCGCCTTTGTTTAATGGACCCTACATCCAAATACAGTTGCAGGGTCCTGCTCTGCGGTCGGCTGCATGTTGCAGGGTCACCCCACCCTGCAGGGTCACAGTCCTGACCGAGCCTCCTGCTGGGGGGGGGTGCTCTGAGCCCACCAGGCCCGTGTCAGGACCCACAGGCTCACACGGGGATTTCCTTACATTTGGGATTTTTGGAGGTGGCTCTCCGAGGCCATGGACTGAGTGCTGGGCCGTCGCGTTGCAAGGTCGGCTCAGCTGCCCGTGAGCCCGAGGGAGTTGGTGCTGGAGGGCAGGTGGATGGGTCACACCCTTTGGGGCATGCTGGCATCTTTGTGGGGGGCAGTCATGTGACTGAGCACTGAGGGGTCACAGCAGAGGTGGGTGGGCTGAGGCCACATGGCCTGGGATTGGCCTGGACCCAGCCCAGGAGTCCACGCGCAGAGGCCTGGCCTGAAACGGGCAGGCCAGTGGGCAGCAATGCCAGGCCCCGAGTGTTAAGCAAAGTTCTGGTGTGGCCATGGGGAGCTAGGACACGGTTTGGTCTTCCCTTCTGCAAATGGGGAACCTGGGCTTGGAGGCTCCAGAGAGGTGGGAGAGGAAGAGGCAGCGCAGATGGGGCTGGTCTGAGGGTGGTGTAAGCCCCTGCATGGAGAGGTGTGGGCGGCCCCCAAAAGTGGGGTCCTTGGACAGGAGCCTGGCCTTTGATGCTCTGTGTACGTGCAGATGCCAACAGATGCCTCCAGAAATCATTGTCCTCTTGGGCCAGGGGCCCTTGCCAAAACCTGCCCCTTGTGAACAGTCGAGTAACCGTGTGTCTGAGGCCCAAGAGGTGTGCGTGGACTCGTGGGGTCAGAAGCAGGTTGGCTCACAGCTGGTAAGGGGCAAAGGCAGGCTTCGGGCTCGCCCCTCTCACAGCCCTCAACCACCACCCCAGCTTCCACTTGGTGGAGATGTCCTGTTTCCTGTTTCTGCCTATCCGGGCCTCAGCACACTGGGATTGTTCTGCTTATGCTCCCAGCGAGCATCTCGCTGCACATTAAACCAGCCTCCCTCACTGGCACTTGCTCCAGGATCCTTTTCTCAAGCCTGTCTCCCATGACCTCACTTCCCGTTCCCCTCTTCACTGTCCGCTTCTGCCCCACCCACCCTCAAACATAGTAGATGATGGATGGGTGGATGATGGAAGGGTGCATGGATGGATGATGAATAGATGGGTGGATGAATGGATGGATGGGTGGATGGATGGATGGATGGATGAATGGATGGACAATAAGTGGATGGGTGGATGGATGGATGGAGTGTGAATGGATGGATGGGTGGATGGATGGGTGGATGGATGGGTGGATGGATGGATGGATGGGTGGATGGATGGGTGGATGGATGGGTGGATGGATGGGTGGATGGATGGGTGGATGGGTGGATGGATGGGTGGATGGATGGGTGGATGGATGGGTGGATGGATGGGTGGATGGATGGATGGATGTGTGGATGGATGGGTAGATGGATGGGTGGATGGATGAGTGGATGGCTGGAGTGTGAATGGTGGATGGATGGATGGAAGATGACTGGGTGGATGGCTGGGTGGGTGGGTGGGTTCCATCCTTGTCCCTCTATTCTTCCATGAATACTTCTTTGGTTTCTCTTACAGATTATGATGACCAAATCACCTTTAACTCCAGTCTAGACACGAGAGCCCTACAGCCTGCTGGCCACCTCCACTTCACAGACCCTGGAGTTGTCACCACATGTCTTAACCATCCACCACCATGTTGGCACCACCATCTGGCTTTTAGCCACCCAAGCCAGAAAACCGGCACCATCTTAGACCCCTACCTGCCAACCCACTAGCAAGCCTCACAGATCCCGGCTCCCAGATCCCCTTTACTCCCGGTGCCCTAACCCAGACCATTACCCAAAGCTCTGGCTCCATGTTGCCCCAGAATCGGCCCCCACCCCTGTGGTGTTTCGACAGGCACATGTGACCCTGCTGCCCTCCAGGAGCTGCCTCTGCCCCGGGGACCAGCCTTCCACCTCCCAGCCCTCCCGCAGATGGTTCCCTCTTCCCAGAACCTACTCCCCAACGTTGTTGCCCAGGTGCCACTCTCACAGCAGTCGCCTTCCTAGGCTCCTTCCTCCATGTACAGAAAATGTTAAAAATTATACTTATAACCATGTCGGTATAAAAACAAGTCTAATCCATGCTGGATTCATTATTATCTATTTATTATTATTATATCCTTTTCTTCCTTCTTGTTTTAAAAGATAAGATTAAGACATTTTGGTAGGGCCCTGAAAGCTCTGTGCCTGCTGTGTGAGGTGACTAAGTTGGCCCTGCTGCCTTCAGGCCTCGGCCCAGGATCTCTCCTCCAAGGAGCCCCCAAATTGGCCTCCACTTCCAGACACCCGGGGCCTCGGAGCCAGGTGGGGCCCCCTCAGGAGTGCTGAGTTGGTGGCTTCACCTGAAAGTGGTGCCAGCCAGGCAGTCCAGACAGAAGCTGGGCCAGGAATAGTCTGGCGCAGGAGAAAGGGGTACTGAAGGCCACCAAGTTCCTGAGGAAAGAGCTGGCCCCCCAGGGGAGAGGGCAGGCAGGCAGCTGCCTCAGTTCTGGGTGGGTTGCAGGATTGTCAGAGCTTCTGGAGACTTCCCTGCCTGCTCCACCTCTGGAGACTGTGAGGGGCATGTGGCCGTGTGAGCTGACAAGCCCAGTGGTGAAGACTTGATACCCCTCTCTGCTCCTCTCTGGAGCTGGGGGCCTGAGCTCCCTCCCCCTGAGCCCCCCTCCTCCAGCCCTTTGGCCCAGGGCTCCCAGGCAAGTCCAGCTGATCCCCCACGGTCCACTGTGGCTCTGGCCTGGCTCCCACTGGTCATACATGGAGGAAGGAGAGAGGGACATGTCTGTGTGCACAAACATATGTACCATAGCCATGCGTACACTCATGTGTACACATGCACCCAAACAGTGCCCATGTGTACACATGCACCCAAACAGTGCCCATGTGTACATGTACACACCTCTATGCCAACACATGCACCCAAGACACGCCTTGTGAACACACACACATCACAGCACTGCATGCACACATACGTACACACACCAGTGTGTACACATGTGTACCACATCCATGCACACGTGTATGCACACACATACCTGTGTGCACACCTGCATGCACGCATATGTGCTGCAACCATGTATACTTGCACACACATGCACACAGGCATAAGCACACCCATATGCATACCTGCAGGTGCACACACACACATCCACATGCCCATGTACCCACATATATATCAGACCTGTGTGCACAGATGTACATACACAGGCCTGTGAGCACACATGGGGTCTCTGCCTTGACCATGACCCCTTTGAGTGCCTGGCGGTGCCCTTCCCCTCCCGCAGTGGCCGCCCCCTTGGGAAGAAGGCTCACTCTGGGGCTGTGGGGGTGCTGGGGGCAGAGCAGGGGCTTCATAGCCCCTCTGAACTGCCCAGGAGGTTCTGGAGCAGAGGCCTCCGCTCCACCCCCACCACCTGCGGCACGGAGGCCCAGACCAATAAAACACCCACCTCGCAGGAGACAGCTTTATCTTGTTGATCGGAAGTCTGCCAGCCCAATTTATGATGGGACATAAGATCTCCAAATCTGAATTTGTTCGCTGTGGGATAACGAGAGGTCAATGAGGTTAAAGGTGGGCTCGTGAGAGGGCCCAGGAAGGCTCTGCACAGACCTGCAACTGGCCTTGGCCTGGGGCCCAGCAGAAGGGTTCCAAGGAGGGGGTGTGGGGCCAGGGTCAGAGGCTGCCTCGGCCCAGGAGGCCGGCAGGAGCCTTTGGGTAGTGCTGGCCTGGACCTTCAGTGGGCAATGAGGCGGGCACTGGGAAAGGGAGGGGCTTCCTGGAGTGGGGGAAGCTTTCTCCCAGCCCCCCACCCCCACCCCTAAGCCTGCAGGCCCCTGGCTCTGCAGATCGGGCAGTGTGAGGCAAGGATGGGCCCTGGCCCCAGAACAGGGTCCTGGGGGTGGGGGCTGCCATCCCAGACTCCTTGGCTCCTGGGCCCGCCTCTCACTTGCTCTCAATGCCTTCCTCTGTCCCGGCCAGCTGGGGTCCCCATCTCAGGGGGGTCCTGCGTGGGAGAGGGCTGAGGGCCACGTGGGGCTGGCTTTCGACACTCGGCGCAGACCCTGACTACAGAATTTATACAAAGAAACGAAATGAAAAGTGCTGGCAGCTCTGATCTGATTACAGTCATTCATTCCCTGGTCGTTAATAATTCGTGCAATAAAAGATTGCGGCCGCGCGAGCTTGGAGGGGCTGTGGCCTGGCCTTCCCCCGGCGCCGGCGGCAGGAGCTGGGACATAAATTATTAGTTTCTTATCGCTCGGCCTTCCATCGCTCATGCCACCAGGAGCTGGCAGGAGCTGCTGTGGGTCTCGCCGCCCTGCCTGAGTCCCCAGCCCCCCAGGGGGTGGCCCCAAGCCTGGCTGCAGGAAGGTGGAGTTCAGCGCGTGTCCCCTGGCCTCGGGCCCTCTCTGCCTCTCTGAAGTGAGACCCAGGGAGGGCTATGAGCACGGGCGCCTGCTGGGTCACGGGCAGCAGTCGAGCAGTCACGTCTGCCCTCGTGCGTTGTCCTGTCCTGCTTCTCTGGAGGCTGGCTGGGGTCGGATGACAGGCCTTGAGAGCTCTCCACCGTCGGCACTGAATGTCTCTGCGAACACTCCTGGACTTGGCTCTGGGAACTGGTCACTTTGGTCCTTTCAACCTGCCTTTAGGCTCTGCCAGGGGGGCCGGGGCAGCGTCCCATGGCTGAGCAGGACTCTTTTTGGTGTGGTGCCACAGTGAAGGAAGCCTGTCCACTGTCATCCAAGTGCTGTCGGGACAAGCACTTGCGTGGCTCTGTGTGAACTCTGGGCATGGGTCCCTCTGATCCTTTTGGGGAGCCCTATCCTTGGACTCAGGCCCTCCTGGGTGCCGGGCAGAGGCCCGAAGCCCCCCAGTTCTCCTCCCAGGCTCTGTCCTGGAGCTACGGCTGCCTGGTCGCCAGGGTGTCCAGCTGCTACTCCTGACCTTGCCTGGGTCCCCTCCCAGGGCCACAGCCTGGAAACCCTGGAGGCAGGGAGTGGGGTGATGGTGGGCTCACCTCACTGTTTCTCTTTCCCAGAGGTCACCGACCACGTCTGGTCTAGTCTCTGTCACGCTGTGCCTGAGGCCCAGTGCCCTGGGAGCACTGTTTCTTGCCTGCGTATTTCATGCTTGTGTTTGCTATTTCTGGCAGGGGACTAAATCTGGCTCCTCCGTCTATGTGGGTTTGTGCCCACATAGCCCTGCACCTGGCATCTGGGTCTTGCACAGAGGAAGCTCTTGGTGAGTGTTTTCTGGGGGGCTTGCACTGTTGCCTGCGGCTGGGACCCTGAGACCCCTGAGGCTGCAGAGCAGAGCCTCAGCACCAGCCCCTGCCAACTTGTCTTCAGTGGGCTCCTGGCTGGGACGGCGATGGCCTGAACTTCAGCCCTGGCCTCTGCTGGCTGTTTCTTGCCTCTGTGACCATCCCCAGGGCTGCTGTTGGCTTCTCTGTGGGGACCAGGAGGACAGGGAAGGAGGGTGTCAGCCGCATGCAGCACCTGAGCTGGGAAGGTCCAGGAGGGCTGTGTCACTGGTGCCCCTGGGGCAGGAGACCGCCTTGGGGGAAGGTGAGCCTGCACATGGGAGCCCTGAGAATGGGCCGCTCTGCAGCCACCTCAGCTCTCCCACAGAGTTGTGGGCACACACAAGGCAGACGAGGTTGGCAGCACCCGGCCAGTGCTGGCCTGGGGTGTCGTTCGAGCTCAGCCTCTGCCTGCCCTGCCCAGGAGAGGGTACTGCTGATGTGGAGGTGTGGGGAGGCTCTCCGGGACAGACAGGGCTCCCCCCAAGTGGGTCTGGGGTTGGGGCATTGGCAGCAGGCCGACATCTGACAGCTAGACCGTCGGGAAGGGGATGAGCTGGGGTGGGGGGAGGCTCCAGCTGCACAGAGCTCCATCTCAAACCAGGCTGACTCTATGAGGTGGACCCAAAGGCTCCAACAGGCATCTCTCGAGGCAGGAAGACTCCAAATCTCTTTTCCTGGAGAGAATCCAGGGAAAAGTTCCAAATGCCCTTTCCCTCTGCACAGAGTGATCAGAGCTTCTGGGGACACCAAGCCAGAGCCCACATGGGCAAGGACACGATCTCCAGCCCCTCCCCAGGGGAGCTTGACACCCAGGGCCACTCCTGGGGGCGGCCTCCCCCCTGCCAGGCCCCGTCCTCTAAGGCAGAGATCTTGGAAACTGCAGACGCTCTGCCCAGGCCCTCCCTCCCACACCCTCCCAAGCCCCACTCCCCAGTCCCATGGCCACCCCCCTTTTTGGTCCACAGTCCTTTCTTTGCTGGGCTGCTGCCAGGCGAGCTCACATCCCTGCTTTCTCTGGATTCACTCAGCCAGCTTGGAGGCTGCCTGGCTCCACCGAGATGGCCCCTTCCTGGAGCTGCACCTGCTGGAGAAGCAGAGAAGGACACCTGACCTGTGCCGCCGCCCGGCACACCTGCCCTCCGTCCATGCCTTCTGCTGGATGCAGCCTCGGCACTGGCTGGAACATCCTCATTCCAGAACCTTCTGCTAATGCAGACTCCTTCTCCAGGGCACCCGTCCCCTCAGACGCTCCTGTTTAATGCTGCTCATCCTTTGATGGTGATTTCAAATGCCACCGCCACCAGGAAGGCTTCCTGGGTAACCTCCTGGCAGAGTAATTCCATTTTTCCTGGTGCCTCAGCACATGTCCCTGCATTTGGGGAGACCTTGCACTGACTGACCTTTCACCTGGACCCTGAGGTGCTTAGCGGAGCCTCAGACTCACACCTCATCTTTGCTCCAGGCTGATCCCCGCCAGGACTGCAGTGGCTTTGGGAAAATGCACTCATTTTACATCCTCTCAGTTAACCCTTACGGCAACTCGTGCGGCTGAGGGAGGTGCTCTTTTTGCCCCTTTTACCGGTGAAATGACCAAGGCCTAGTGGCTGTCAGGCAGCCTCGCCACCAGAGGACGGAAGCCCTCCTCCCAGTCGCCACGCTCATAGCTGTCCACAGTCACTTTACCAGCTCTCTCCTTAGTCACCGGCTCGGACTTCCCAGGGACCCCCTGGGGCAAGGGGGTCTTCCCGTCCCTGAACCTGCCTGCCTGCTTCCATGCCCCATATCCCATCCCTGCAGACTCGGGCAAGGTTCGAGCTTGCTGCCTCCCTCCCTCACCCCCAGACCCTCCTTCTGCCAACCCAGCCCCTTCCCAGGGATGAAGCCTGTCCTGGACCCCATGTCCCCGCCTCGAGCCATAGCCCCTTGTAGCCCCTCCTCACTCTGATGGGCAACCCACACACGCACACACGCCAGGAGCCCAGCCCTGCCAGCTGCACGTTAACACAGGGACGCACAGTGCAGCCTGGGACCCCGCACCCCACCCCACCTGCGCGGTGGCCTCTGGGCCGATTTCATCTGTCCTTGGCCCAGGGCAGGTGACTGCCGCCCCCTCCCCAGGAGGAATGAGCACTCCCACCATTTTATAACAGGCGGGTGGGCCTCCTGGGGAGAGACTGCCTTCAGGCAATTCAAGGGCCGGAGCCCAGAGAGGGTGATTAGAAGGCAGGGAGGGGTGAGGCTGAGGACCCAGAAATCCCACCCAGGCTTTATGGGGGGTAGGGGGTGGGGGTGGGCAGGTGAGGGTCCAGTGTCCAGACAGAAAAAAAGCTCAGAAAGAGTTTCCTTTAAAGAAATGCTGTCTTCCAGGAGCAGGGAATCTAAACACCATATTTTTATTCTGTAATCAAATTCTCTTTGAATCGGCGTCTTTTTAACAGGCCACAGCACGCGCGGTCTACACTTTTCGAAATACCAATTGCAGCTTTATGGACGCTGCTAAGTTTGGAGGCCACAGATGCGCATTTTCCGGTGCCTTCTCCCGGGTCCCCAGTGTTGTCAGCCAGCGGCCAGGCAGGTGGCCCTACGTGGACACAGGGACAGACAGACCGAGCCCCGCCCCTCTCGCCCTCCCGCGGCGCTGGGAGGGGGCCGAGTCGGCGTGGGGGGGGGCGTCCCGGTGGCCCCCGGGTCGGCACTGCGCTGTCACCGCGGTTGACAAGCACCGAGAGCGGGGCCGCCCCCCGCGGGCGCTGGCGCGAAGCTGTCCCCAGGCAGCCGGGCCGCGCGTCCCCAGAGGCCGCCGGCGGCAGCGGAGGCGCCAGGCGCGTCCGGGAAGTCTGGGCGGCCGCCTGCCCGCAGCTGCCCCCGGGTCCCGCGCCAGAGCCATCGCGGCGGCTCCCCGCCCCCCCCCCCCCCGGCCGAGGCAGCGGCGGCTTAACCCTTCCCTCCCCGTCCCGCCCAGCCGAGGTTGCGGCCCTCGGACCCCGCCCGTATGTCGGCGCGCTCCAGGAGTACCCCAGCCTGCTCTGGCCCTCCAAACGGGACAGGGGGCCCTGGGGACCTGTCCTTGGAGCTTGGAGTGTCCCTGGAGCAAGGCCACACTGCCTCAGTGGAGACCTGGGCAGCAACCCCCTTAGGGGAAGGTCGGAGTGGGGTGCAGATCCGGCAGCGGGGATCCGCCCTGCCCCTCCTCTGTCCCACTCGCCATCGGCCCGTCTTCCCACACCCACGAAGTTCTCTGTCCTATGCGACAGGAATATCATGATAACCCGATAGCACTGACCGTTCTACTACTGTCGCCACGTGTGGGCACCGAGCTGGGGGCGCAGGTGACCCTGCTGCAGGTGAGGAAACGCAGGGGAGGCCCAAGGACATGGCTGCGCAGCCCCCCCCCGCAGCCCCTCGCCTCTCTCCGTCCCCCTCCCTCCTGTATCCCCTCTCCTCCCTCCATCCCCTCCTCCACCCATACCCCTCTTTCCTCCCTCCTGTACCCCCCCTTTACCACCTTCCCCTTCCTCCAGTATCCTTAGTCTCTTCTTCATTCCCAACTCCCTCTCTCCAGCCTCACAACCTCACAACTCCACAACACAAAACTTCACAATTCGTCTTGCATTCCTTCCAGTTGTGCTTTGTCTCTTTTTTCCCAGTTCAACCAAAGTTTTAGAATAAATTGTACAGGACTCACCATCTCCCCTGCTCTGTGACCTTCGCACTCTGACCCCTGACCTCTCTAGCCACTGGATCTGCTTTCGCCTACATGCCCCAGGACCCCACTCTGAGTTGCTCACAGGCCTGAGTCCCACCCCCAGAGTGTGACCTCTGACCCCTACATGTGGGCCCCTGGCTTTCTCCTGCACTGCTCCCTCCTTTTGCTTGTGTCCACATAGTTCTGACACCTCCCCTGTACCCTATACCTGCTGGGCTGGGCTGGGTGCTGGGTGACATGCCAGTCCTGTGCAGAGAATGGACACGGGCGACCCTAACAGGGGGCATGCCTCTGAGGCTGCTGGGTCTCCGAGAAGGTCCTCTGTTTAGTCTGACACCCAGCCAGAGGGGAGGTGGGCCCCTGCCTCTCACTTCCAGCCCAGAGGGGATGAGGAGACCACGGGGGAGCTGGAAGCTGAAAGGTGGTGAATGTCTGGAGCTCAGGGCAGCTCGGTTCCCTGCATGTACATGTCTCCCAGGGGGTGGCTGCTGGCTGGGGAGGGTCTGCAACCCCTGCTCAGCAGGACCCAGGACCTGTGAGACCTCTCCCCACTGGGAAAGGGCTGTGGCGTCTTCTCTGCCCTCTGCTGTGCCACAGAAGAGAGCCCTGTTCCCAGCTGTGGGTGAGGAGCTACAGCCGTGGGCCCTGGAGGTTCCGTGGGCCCAAGAAAGGTCCCCTGAGAGGAGGAGTCAGCCCAGAGAGGGTCCTGGGCCCCAGCCTTCACCTCCTGCCCCTCCTTCTTCTCCCTGCCCTTGGGGGGCTGAAGCACAGCTGGTGGAGGAAATGGACAGGACCCCAGAGCTTGCCTTCCACAAGTGGCCAGCTTGGGTGCTCACACTGAGCATTTCAGTGGCCGAAACAAGACTTTTGACGAGTGATGTTAAGGAACAGACTTTAAGTTACCAGAAAAAGTCTTGGGACTTACCTTGGGCTGTGCTCGTGGGCTGC
The DNA here is from genome assembly GCA_004027775.1 of Bradypus variegatus. Lineage (NCBI taxonomy): Eukaryota > Metazoa > Chordata > Mammalia > Pilosa > Bradypodidae > Bradypus > Bradypus variegatus. The sequence continues at coordinate 10,718 of PVKY010011207.1, forward strand.
TGCTCACCGAGGACGAGTGGCCCTGGAGCCCCCTTGCCCTCCCTGACACAGGTCAGCAGGTGAGCAGGGCCAGCTGGGAAAGCCGAGAGCCACAGACCTGGGGTCTGCAGGGAACCCTGCGGGGGAGGGTAGGGCTCCCATCCAACCCGGAACGGCTCGGCTCCCAGTGCGACTTGGGGGACGTCCATCCACACTGGAGAGGCCAGTGGACGTGCGGTAGTTGTGAAGGGGCAAGAGTGGGGTGAATGAGGAGGGGGCCACAGAGGTCATGAAGGCAGGACTGGGAGGAAGACACACTGGGGTGCGGTGGGGTGGGAGGACGAAGGCTGGGGTTGAACTGGTGGGATGGCAGTAGCCAGATGGCTGGACCCTTGGGGCAGGAGAGGCTGAGGCGAAAGGGGACCCCGCTGGCCTGTCTGTGGGCGTCTGGGTGCACAGGGCATGTGCGGCTGGCTTGGTTCACTTTGTTTTCCCACTTGCACAGGGTTTCGGGGCACAGAGGAGAAACGGGGTGGGTGGGCGAGGCACCAAGAAGCGGAGCTGCCCGCGGAGGCAGGGGCCAGGCCTGCCCCGCGCTCCCGCTCAAGACGCACCGCTTGTCGCACGGGCGGGCTGAAGAAGCTGCTGGTCCCAAGGTCCACATGCCCCGGAGTCTGGGGACCGGCTGGTCCCGAATGGGCCAAACCTGCAGACTGAGCCGGGCGCCTTGCCGTGAGGGGAGGAACAGGGTCTGCGGACACCGAGTCCCGGCAGAGGGAGCCGGGCAGCCTCTCTGAACAACTGTTTTGGTGTTTGTCCTTCGGTAAAAGTGCCCATTTGCTCGCCCTGAATTTCCGGACAGTTTTGGGACCTGCTGGCTCCGTGCAGCGCGAGGGGAGCCGGTGAGGTGAGCTGGTTCGAGGAGACGCCGCGCCCCCTGGTGGCAGTGCCGCATCCCGCGGGGAAGTGGGGACCCGGCTTCTTCTGTGGGGTCCCGCGATGTTGTCGGGCGCACAGGCCCTTAGCGACAATCCACGTACGGGCTGAGGGAGGGCATGGGCAGGAAGCCACATAGGCTCAGCACCCCAAGCCCCAGAGGCTGCGTTTCCTGGGGCTCTCTTACGAGGGTGACCAGAAGGGAGGGCCTTGATGTGGGGTATCTGCTCGGCCAGGGGTGGTGGGAAGGCGTCAGGGGCGCTGGGGCCTCACAAGCCCCAGGGATAGCATCGTCTGGCCCTCTGAGCACCCCTCACCCACTTAGGTCTTCCGGATTTGGGGTGGAGAGGGGCCTCCACTCATATTCTCAAGCCCCTGACATTAGAGAGGAGAAGTGGGGGTTTAGAGAGGTGGCGACCTGCAGGAAGCTGCCCTACCGAAGCCGTGGGGTAGGAGCCCTCTCTGCCCTGGTCCCACTGCTGCCTTCCTGAGGGCCAGGGGGCTTGCTTGAAGCCCACAGTCAGCGTTGGGTGAGGCCCAGGTGCTCCAGCTCAGGCCACATCTG
>PVKY010011208.1:0-12173 GCA_004027775.1 Bradypus variegatus
TAACCAGTTTTCCTTCCTCCAGTCTCGCCTCCTTCTCTCCTGTTCTTCTCACAGCTTCTGGTGTGATTATCCCCCCCCCCAAAAAAAAATCTGATCCTCCCATTCCCCTACTTGAAAATCCTCAGTGCTGTCTTCTAACTTTACAATAAAACCCCCAATTCTTAGCCTGGTCTGGGCTCTTTGAGAGCTGCCTGATTCTCTAGCTTCATGTGTCCCCCTTTGCTGCAGCCCCTAAACGGCAAGTCCGTTAACAGAGCGTGACTTCCGGAATGGCTCAGCTCTGCCCGCACCTCTGGACTCGTCCACAGCCCGAGTCGTGCGCGTCCTTGAAATCCGGCTCTGCGCTCTCCCTGCCCCGCCCCCTTGTGCTCCCACAATGCCCTGGGCTTAACTGACCACCTCGGCCCTGACCATCCACTGCTGTGCGGCCGCTGTGTGTCTTCTGCCGACCTCAGGGCTGCTGTAGGAATGCCTGGCGCGTAGTAGGATCCTGATGAAAATTTGTTGGATGAGGAGATGACTTCCCCAACAGTAAGGCGGCTTTAAGCAGCAACCTTTAAAAGGGGAAGGGGAGGATATGAGGTCAAAACACAGTAGGTTGTCACAGAAACTAGACCCTCGACTTAGGTGGATTTCAGGACCCCTGAACAAGGGGTTGAAATAATAGTTCTCCATCAAGTGCCTCATTCTTCTACAGGAGCTTTCATTTACTTTTATTCTAAAGTGGAATGCTTAGCATCCTTTTTGTTTAAAGACAAGTTTACAAAATTACAAAAGTAGTAATGTTCAGGTTAAAATTCATAAATTTTGTAAAATGAAAAGTGACCCCTCTCCGTCTCTGTTTTTGTATGGATAAAATTTCTGGAATGCACAAGAAACTGTTACAAGAGAAGTTCTCTCTCGAGAGACCTATTGGCTTTTAAAAATCTGTTCTATTCTCACGAGGGAAAATAGAATTCTAGACCTGTGAGCAGCTCTTTTGTGTGAGGCTCTGCAGGAAGAAACTTTCTGAATTTTAGATTATGGTATAGAACTTGGTAGAGGGCATGGAACATCTTACTGGGAACGCCTAGGGTTTTGACAAGATAACTTCTCCCTTAAGACTTCAGTTTCCTCAGTTAAAAAAATTAGATGAGAAAACCCATCCTGGCCTTTCTGTAGTGAAGATGAATGTGGGTGCCTTTGAAGTGCCCTTAAAAATTGGTATTTTGATGACTGTGAGAGCTTTATATTCTTATTTTTCTCTTTAACACATCATTCCATCTCTGTGGTGAACGACGGAAAGCTTTATGCTGAGGTGATTCACTATGAAATTAAAATTTCAAAACTTTCATTCATTTATTGAAGTTGGTCAGTGTTTTGGGTCAGTATTCAGGAGGTATGGGGGGAAGAGGGGCAAGCCATACATGTGGAGCCTCGTTAGAAATATGATGGATTTAAGAGAACAATTTTAGACTTCATAGGGAGGAGAGGGAATGGTACCAAGAGAGTATCCTGGGCAGGGAGTGAAAAATTGTCCCTTCTATGGCTGACCTATCATTTTTTTGAAAAACAGGATTTCGGCCCTTCCCAAGGCACCATCTTAGTCCCTACACAATATGACTCAGGCACTTCCTTATTATTTAATTTGCTGCAGCAAGCATGTATTGTGTTTATAATTCAAATGTCTGAAAGTTTAGTATAAAATGCTCCTTTTCGGTTGTTGCAAGTGAAGACTCCTTAAAGTAAGGGAAAGAAAAGAACTGCTGTTGAGAGGAATGGAAATACAATGGTTTTTCCCAAACAGAATGTCTTTACTTTTCCCTCTTCTTGCTCCCTTCTTAAACATGTCTGTGTTCAAAAGGGTGAGGGTGAGAGACCTCCAAACTTTCCCTTACCCCTCCAAGAGAAATTAGGGGTTATTCAAAGACAGGCAGTATATTTATGACCGGTATCTACTCAAATGCAAAACCACCACTCGGGTGGTTTTGAAATGGATTTGTTTGCTATTAGAGGTGCACCCCATGTTAGAGCAAAATCCAGTGTTAAAAATGCAGAGTTTACTACAGAGCTTCTCTTTTAAAGTCTCTCACTCTTAAGGGGTTGGGGAAAAGGTTTAATTGATAGAAATGGGATTTGTGTGGAGCTTTCCTGGAATTTAGCTTTGTTCAAAATAAAGGGACTCGTGAGAAGGATTGATCCAAGAAGACGGGCTTCTACAAATACCTTTACTGTTGTCTCCTTTCTTGGTGTTTTATTTTTGTGTTTCAAGTGACTTTGGAATAGGCAGGAGGAGAGGAAATCAGAGAATGCTTAGGAACAAGATATGAAGACACTGATCATTTACTGCTACTATTTAAAGCACACCAAACTCTCTGAGCAGTAAAAGATGTCAGCGGCACTTTCCAAACAGCTTAAGTATCTTGTGGTTCAGCAGTAGGACAGGTTTGTTTCAAAGAACACTGTGGAGGCTAAGTATGTGACAACTGACGTGGTCTAGTGGAATCTTCCAAGGCCACGGTCCTGAGGTTCCCTTCCACTACACCAGTGTCTCTTTGCTATGGAGCTCTACACATTTGAGGGTCTACTAGGAGAGAATTTGGTTTGGGTTCAAACCAAAGTAAATTCTGAGACATTGAGTCCAATTGCTTAATTACTTCCAACCTTTACAAACTTAATACCTTCTGTTTTGCTTTGAAAACTATCACTGCTAGAGAATAAAGTAGAAATAGTCACTTGTTTTAAAGCATGCATGACACATGTGGTTGGCCCGTGTGTGCCTCTGCTTTGTGACTCGCTCATTGGGCCTAAGGGGCTATATGCCAACAGGCAGTGACCCCCCCCCAACAGCACCATAGAGTCCCCAGATTGCCATTCTGTGAGTTCAGCGTGGCTGGGATCCTGGCTGGGGATGGGAGCATCTGTCTGGCCGTTTGGTGCCAGAGCCCCAGTCCATCCCCAGTCTGAGACCTACCACCAGGTCACAGCGTTTAACCATTAATATTTTCCAAGATACTTTTTATTTAGGGCCATGTCTGGTCTTTACACCTGGGAATGAGAAAAGTGAAACAGTGATATAATTCCCAATGTGCATGACTGTAGCTTGTAGAATTGGAAGATTTAAAAACAAAAACAACAAAAACAAAATCTGAGCTTGAGTTTCAGTGAGGTTTTTAAGTAAGGTTTCCATAGGGATTGCTGTATTTGCTTGGAAGCGCTGAGAAGCACTATTCCAAGCTATGTACAAAAAAGATGACTCAGGTGTGTACCTTCCAGCATATGGGAAAGGGCCAGAAATGACCCCTGGAGGAAGGTTTCTTTCCATCTCTTGTTCTATCTTACAGTGTTTGCTTTTGGTGTTAGACCATTGTGGGCTAAAATTCTGGCTCAGCCATCGTCCTTAGGCGACCTTTTAAGTGACTTGATTATCCCCAACTTTCCCTTTCCTCATCTGTAAAATACTTATTTTACAGATAGCAGCTGACTGTTATTGTTGGTAGCTGCTGGTATTATTGTGACTCTTTTTACAAGAAGGCCCAGGGGCTTTGAAATCAGAGTGGTCTCTCTCTCACCATCTCTGAGAGCTTTATTTGTGGCCTCTATAAAATGGGGATGTTGTGTGCATTAAAGGAGAGACTGTCTATGGTGCCTGTAAGAATTTGCCCATGTTGTTCACGCAGCAAACTGTAAAGCATAAATCGCTTTGATCAAGTTCTGAAAGGAAAGATAGAATTAGAAATGACTGAAATATGGTTGTTCTAGGTTTGTCCATCATGGAAGGAATATCAACCTTGACAATTAATTCTGGAGAAAAGACCAGCACTTACAGAAATGGTTTTTAAAGCTTTCCCTGCTTTGCTAATGAAGCAATGATGTCAGGCAGAAAGGGTGGTTGAAATGCACAGTAAGAGACGACAGTAAGTCTCCTCTAAAGAGCTGTGGTTTCCCTACACCATAGTGCAGTCACTGTCTAATGCTTTTTAAATTAAAGAGGTGACTGTGGACATTCTCATAAAACAGCCAAATACCAGGGTATGGAGAAAATGTGAGCATTAAGTAATGGTGTGCAGTTTGCTCCTAGAATGTAAAAATAGTGACTTTGAGAAAAATAAAACATCATTCACACTCTGGTGGTTGGCAAGCTGAGGGTCCCAGGTTTGAGGGGTTAAGAGGACGAGTGTGGAGATTTGTGGCGACAGATGGAAGAAACCCAGGGCATGCCCCCCTGTCAGCATTGCAGACATGACACCAGGCCATGGGAGAGAATATCTGTTTATTGAAGCTTGCCTGTCTCCACACTGGGTTTTTCCCCTTCTCCCCCTGCCTGGCGGCACTAGCTGTCTCACTCAGCAGAGCCCCCCAAATGTCTCTTTGATGGGTCCTGTGGAGCAGGAGCACCCACCTGCCCTGGCGAGCCTTCCTCATTTGCTGTCAGTTTCCAGGTACATCACTGGCTGACACGGTCAAATGCTCGATTGATGAAAAACTGCCACAAACAGCACTCCAGCTTTGCAGCCTTCCTTGCTAATCAGCACTCCGGAAACCCTTGAAATAAGGCGAACGGAGAAAATATTGCCACAATCTCTGCATATTTCCCCCTCCCCCAGCCCTCTGATTACACACACTAAGTGCTGCTATCTGTGTAAATAACCTTTTCTTCCCCACCTCCCTCCACCCGCCCTGCTCCCCCTCTCCCATGCTCTTAGGCTCTCTTGCGTGATAAATAGCCAGGCTACTGCTCAGCGTGCACCAACACCTGGGAATAATCATGCAAAAATAACAGTGAGAGACTGCCGCGCGTCTGTTCTTGACATTAACTTTCCTCGGTTTGACAGGCTGCCACCCCCAGCTGTTAGACTTATGGGTCTTTTTCTTTTCCACTGGAGATGGCTGCTTTCCTGCTTTCCTCTTTTGGGCTCTAATAGGTTACATCAGTGTCCCATCGAGATGACATAAAAGAGCTTTGACAAAGGAACCATTGCTAAAACCGGCTGCTTCTTTATTCTGATCCCCTATTCCAGTTATCAGTATTTTTAGACTAATAATCCCCAAGTGATTTTTAAATGAGGAGTATCTGATTAGAGCTCTGTTAGGGGTTCTCCTCTCAGAAAGGTATATTTTGAATAGAATTCTCCTGATTGCCTTTGAGTATCACAAATCCTAGCATTTGGTCTGCTATGGGCCAGACCATCTTTTGATTTCTGTTTGGTCCAGGTTTCGAATATATTTGTGATAATGATAATAGTATTGACAATAGCAATAGCCCTTTTTTTATTGAGTGCTGCTTTGTACCAGGCCCTGAGCTAACTACTGCATGATCTAATATAGTAGTCAAATTAGCCAGGCGTTATTTCCATTTTACAGATCAAAGCTCTGAGTCCCAGAGAGAGCCAGAATTGCCTAAAGTTATGTAGCTAATGGCAGAGCTGCCAGGGACTGATCCCTGCACCATACTGTCTTCAACTCCACGCTTGTGCTTTGCACTCCTGCCACCATGGACAGCCCTTGGATGCGGTTGTAGTTTTGCTGTATTTATATGATTATTTGATTAGAGCCACAGTCTTGCCCGCTAAGCAGGAAGTCCGTGAGGGCAGGGACCTGGAGAGTTTTGGCTCACTCGTTTGCCAGCAGGTTGCACAGTGCCTGGCATGCAGCAGTTGAGCACTAGTTATTTATTGGGTGGGTGGATGTGTGATCAAGTTCAGGCACGTAGGAGACTTGTGGAGGAGCACTATATGAAAAAGAGGTGCAAGCAGAGATTAGGGGAGGAGATGGTCTAGTATCGAGGACTAATCAGGACCTTCCTGGAGATTGTTTCATTGCTATAAGATGGGGGTGGATTAAGCAAGTTGACTGCTGCCAGATGCCAGTGTGTGAAAGAAGCACGATTTCCTCAGGCTGTCCTTCCAAGGGTTAAGCCCTTTTTCTTCTACTTTTAACACACTTTAACTGTGCTTCACCATGCATTTGGAGGGGATTATAGATTTATGTTAAATATAGTAGGCTACTAAAAGGAGCTTTTAGTAAGGTCGCATGTAGGGTTAGGGAGCTGTAATACCAGACCAGGGATGACTTTCTTTTTTTGTAAGCCAGTATTACCAAGCTAAGCCCTGTGTTGAACATTCTCATGGGGTCAATTATCTCGCTGAGTCTCCACAGCCACCCTATGGGGTTAATTATTGTTACTCCCATTTTCCAGATCTAGACACTCTGAGCCTTAAGCCAGGTAACTTGCTCAGGGTCCCACATAGCAAGTGGTGACAGGGCCAGGATTTGAACCCAAGCCTGTCTGCTGACAGAACCTGAGGTTTAGCATTTGATGTGCCACCTCCTAAGATGAGTAGTCCTGGTGGAAGTTGTCATCCACCCTCTGCCTTAATGAGCCTTGTTGGAAATTATGGTTTAGTGTATGAATCAGTGACCTGGGAAATGAGGGTACAACAGAATTGATATTATTTTCTTTTTACATGATTTTGTTTTTATTAGAGCAGTTGTAGGTTTACAGAAAACTCATGCAGAAAGTATCATATATGCCCACCCCACTCCCCAGATTTCCCTACTATTAACACCTTACATTAGTGTGATACCTTTGTTACAACTGATGAAACAATATTGGTATAATTATACTGTTAACTATAGTCCCTAGTTTACATTAAGTTTCTCTCTGTGTTGCACAACTCTATGGGGTTATTATTTTTATTCTGGTAACATATATACAACCTAAAATTTCCCATTATATCTATTTTCAGATATACAATTCAGTGGTGTTAATTACATTCCCAAAATTGTACCTCCATCATCATCATCCATTGTCAACTTTTCCATCACCCCAAACAGAAACTCTATACCAATTTGGCATTAATTCCCCATTCCCCACCCCCACCCAGCTCCTGGTAACCTGTTTTCTAGTTTCTGACTATGGATTTACTTATTCTAATTATTCATATCGGTAAGCTCAAAGAATATTTGTCCTTTTGTGTCTGGCTTATTTCACTCAACATGATGTCTTAAAGGTTCGTCTATGTTGTAGCGTGTACTGGAACTTCATTCTTTTCACAGATGAATAATATTGCATTGTGTGTATATACTACATTTTGCATATCCATTCTTCTGTTGATGGACACTTGGGCTGCTTCCATCTTTTGGCAATTGTGAATAATGAGTGGAGTTGATGATCTTTTATATAAGGCAAACATAACTTGCGAAAAACCATTAAAATCCTGCATCATGTATGGTTTATGTGTGTTAGACACAATCAGATACACAAGAGAGCTAACACCTTTTGGCAGGAACATCTCCCACCAGGGGCATTGCCTGGCAGAAAGAACTGGCCGCAATTTTTAAATCATTTCCTGGCCACGCCTCTTTTGTCTCTCAGTGTGTGTATGTTGAATTCCTGTAAATTTTCCGCCTGTGGGATGCTACTCTTTTATGCTCACCTGGCTGCCACCAGAGAGCTCATTGCCCTTCCACAAATAGTGGCCCCCATTTTCTCTAGAATGAATAGTTTGAGCTACATGACCTTCTCATTAAAGCACTGAGTGGCCATCTCAGGGAGAAGCAGGAGGCACACGCAGCTCAGCTGCCTGTGGCCAGGCAGTTCAGCACGAGGCTGAAGCGGGAGGGCGGCTGCGGCTCAGCCCCTGATGCCATGAAGAACGTGGCCCATTGTAGCACATCATCCTATTACTCTTTTTTAAGAGACAGAGGCAATTCAGAATTTTTCCTGATTTTTAAGGTGTTGGTAAAAAAAAAAACTGGACTGTTTTTTGAAAGTAGCATACCTAGCAATTAAAACACCACTGGGAGAGGCTTGTGATTCCCCATCTCCGGTCCCCTTTTTCCAGGCGGTGACTTCTGGGGGACAAGGGGATACAGTAGATCACAGGGGAGATTTCTGTGCTCAACTCCCTTTCCCAAAATCTGAAATCCCACGGGGTTGGGGGTGGGTGGGTGGTGGGGAGGAGGATGGATTCACTCTCGTCTCCTCACCCCCAGCCCAGTCTTCACCTGGTCGTGCTGATGAAGCAGCAGGGCTGGCGGGTCTCCGCTTCCATGGTGACGCCAGTGCAGTGGGGAAACTAAGAGAAATTCATGCGTGTGAGTCAAAGACTTGAATCTTTAAAACTATATTGCCTATCAAGTTAAAGAGCCTATTATCACAATGGAGGACTGTTTATGATTAAGTTCATATTTATGGTCAACCTCTCTGAACCTTAGCTTTCTCGTTTTTAAACTCATGGGAACAGGGCACCAAGTCCCTTTGATAAATATCATTGAATTAAACTTTTATCATTATATTCGGATTGTGTTAATGGAACTTGTGTCTCTAAATACATATATATTCGTAAATGAGATTATGCTGAAATAGGGATTCATTCTAGAAATTCTGTTGTGATAGTTTTCTAAGAAGGCTGAAGAATACATTTTCCAATTGAGGAAAATGGACCTTAGAAAGTTTAAGTGACTTTCCCAAGGTTGCAAGCTAATTTAGTGGCATACTTGGGGCCAAAATCCAAGTGTCCTGCACCCTGACCCCAAAACTTCTATTTCTCTGTATTTTCATTGTCTCCAAAATCAGAGAATTGATGCTAAGATCCTCACCTCTTGTATCCTCTTGTCTTGTTTATCCAATTGAAGCTATATTTGTATATCCAATTTGAAGCTGATGCACAGGTGATGTAAAGAATATTTGCAGAAAATTGTTCCAGTTTGTCTTCAATTTATATATGTAGCATAAAACTGCAGTCAGTTTTCTACTATACAAATTAAGACGTTTTTGGGAAACATAGGGGTAGAAACTGCAGTGGCTGATTTATACTTTTCCTTAGTCTTTAATTCCAAAAATTGATTCTAATCTCACATAGTCTTTTAGTTGTGATAAATACTGCGAGGTAGCATTAGATTTTTTTTCCCCCTTAAATTTCCTCCCTCAGAATCCCTTTCTCCATTTGTCAGCTCAGCTTTAAAATAATAACCATCAGAGCGAACTGTGATCCACATTAAGCTGCATTTACACGAAAGCATAAATCACCATATCTGGGGTTTGGGGCTGTTAAATGTTTTCCTTTCTTGGGCTCTGTGATCAGGAATGCAGAACAATAAAAGGCGTGGAGTAAAAGAAGTTTTATGGCAGCTTTGAGAGCAGGAAATTAAGTTTCTTTAACATGCAGATGGTGGAAGGCTGTTCTGTTGCATCCTGGATCACTCAGGCAAGTGAACGTCAGTTCATCATTTTAGTGAAATGCAAACTGTAGAAGTAGTTCCTGCAGTCATATGAACAAGGAGCTGACACAGATGACTGCTTCAGCTGTTTCACTAGGAGCACGCTTCCTCACATGACTTCTCTTGAAATACACTTCTTTCTTTCTTTTTTTTTTTTTTTAACAACAAAGACTGCATAATGTTATGTCTGTGTAGCTAAATGTTGATTTCTTACAAAGGTTAACTGAGAATAAATGAACAATGGAATAAGATAGTGTTTTGCCAGAATGACCTACACATCCTTTTTGCACATATGATTTGTTAGCCCAACAGAGAAAATGGCAAGAAGTCTTCCTTTACATGCAGGCTGGGTCTATATGCAACACAAGGGTGTAGGTGACCTGAGTGCTGGTGCAGGCGTGCTTTGCATTTGGCTTCTTCATACTTGATAACCCTTCAGGAGGGTCACATCTCTCTGTAGCAGTCATAACAATGGGCCAAGTGAATGAATGCTTTGGTTGCTGATCTGCTTTTTTAGTTTATGCGTAGCTTTCAAGTTCATCCTTTTAATCATGGCCAGGCTTTTTTGTGGTGAAGAATTTTTTTGTGGTTTGCTCCTGTCCTCAGGGTAGGGGTGCAAAGCAGATATTAGTGCACCTCAAGATCTTGTACTTACTGGTTGTCATTTCTCTTTCTTGGATTTAAGGAGAGGTCTGCTGAGCCTTGGTCAAATTCATCAGAGATCTTTAGAAGTTGGACCACTAAAGGGACTTGTGTATTGGAGAGACTCAAGTTCTGTTGATCTTGGGCACAAACATTGCTCCTCTAATTCAAATTCTTTGCAGTAGGACACTTAATTAGGAGTCGATGCTTAATACATGCTAATAATAACAAGTTTATGTGTTTCAGTGTATGTAATCAAGTTTATATAATTTATATATTCAGCAGAGTAAGTTAATATATTTTAGTAGTGATTGGATTCATTATGTTTTATAAAGTACTTTGGAAACAGTTTTAGTCCATCCCCTGTGCTTAAATGTCTAATAATAAATATATGGTATTTATTGGAGTTTGTCCTTTAAAAAATGTGATATAATTAAAAAAAAAGATTTCATTGCAAGTGGGAAATAGTTTTAATCTTGCAAAGCATATTTCTTATTCAGGTATGCTGTGGCTAGAGGTTGCCCACTGGTGAATTTAGAGATGGATTGATAACCCTCCTATAATTGAGGAAGCTAGAATTCTGTTGTTTAGCTTGTTTGGCATGAAAAAATTAAAATACTCATTTCTATTCTACTTTTTATTTTGGCACCATTGAAACATTCAAAGCATTTTGTAATTGCAAATGGAATTTGGAATGGTGATATATTCTAGAAGTGATGTAAACCAATTACATTAAAAAGAAATCAGAGAATGCAGCATTACTGCAGTAAGCCTGTCTGTTTTTCAGGTTGACCCCCTGTTTACAGTGCCAGCACCACCACCGCCGATTTCCAGCAATCTCACGCCTCAGATTCTACCATCCTACTTTTCCCCATCTTCATCCAATATTGCAGCACCGGTTGAACAGCTTTTGGTTCGGACTCGTTCCTTGGGTGTCAATACATGTGAAGTTGGAGTAGTGACAGAGCCAGAGTGTCTTGGGCCCTGTGAACCTGGGACCAGTGTGAATTTGGAAGGGATCGTGTGGCATGAAACAGAAGAAGGTAAATAAAATTTATTTTTATATATTTCTCCATGCCCTCTTCCCCACAATATATTTATGTCCATCGTTGAGGGGATTTGTTTGGTGGCATTCAGAGAGGAAAGAAAAGTTGTCTTTGTGTTCTCTGGATTTTTGTTGAAATGAGAATCATATTTGGCATTTTGTGCATGGCTGCTTTTATATTCAAGCTTGAATCAGGTGGCCCTCAAAGTGGTTTTCTGCCTTAAATCCTAACATGGAAGGACAGTGGGAAGCAGGGGTAGGGCTGTCTTTTCCCCTAAGAGATATCAAGGAAATTAGGAAGGGAGATAGATCTCAAGTTCATTTTATTCTTGATGTGCTAATCGTGTTGTCTGTCTTGATGTGGTTGGGTTTGTGTTGTAGAGGCTTATATTTACCATCTGCATCAAGCACATCCTCTTACATTTTGCAAAGACTATTGCCATGTTGTGGCTATGGCTGATTGGTGGTCAAAAGCTCGAGTCCCAGCTGAGCCAGTTGGTTTTCTTCTATGGCCCGAGGCACAGCACTTTCCCTGCCCCTTAGCTCAGCCAGCAGCATCTGGCAAATGCATCCATTACTCACAGGGGAAACAGTGTGCAAGAGAAATGGATCAGAATTAATCTGTCATTGCTATTGGAAATAGAAATCAGTATTTGCTGATAGTGGATCCAAATCATGGTTGGTCACTCCTGTAGCACATGATCATCAGGTACAATGCTTGTCAAGTGGCTGATGTCATTCACTAACAGAGGCCAGTAAATCATCAAAAACTAAATGTACTAAGGAGAGAGCCATACTCCTCTTTGTGGGGAATGAGTAGGGTAGAAAAGATAAGGGATAGGCATGCCCCAGGGTGCACCAGGAAACAAAGTAAAATGAATTACATTGGGGAAACTTTTTTCCCCCTTTAAATCTAATTCAAGAAACAATCTAGTTTAAGGATGAAGGAGATGACAACTGCCAGTATCATGGCCATTTTGGGAGAAGAGTGAGAAACAAGGGTGAGGGTAACAAGAAGCTCTCAGACTGGAAGTTGTTTAGCTTCTTCTGTATCGAGGGGAAAAGAAACTGAGGACTGAATGTATATCAGAGAAGGTAAATATGTGCAGAAGAGCCTGAATGAGCGAGAGAGAAGGAATGGGGATAATTCATGGGAAAGAGGTAGTTAATTAAAGATGTGAGAAATTGGGGAATGACAGAAGAAAATAAAAATGAAGAATGAAAATTAGGTGCCAGGCATAACTATAATTGTTAGAAGGGAAAAAAGAAAAAAAAAAAAAAA
>PVKY010011209.1:0-12162 GCA_004027775.1 Bradypus variegatus
CAATAAGACCGATGTGAAAGCGAGATCATCAGCTTTGAAAGCCAAGAGGTGGTCCTCCCAGGTTCCCCCCACCCCCTCCTGCCTCAGCTTCTGCAGGGGCACCTTGGCAGCTCCCATTCTCCATGGGTCTCCCCGGTCTATCCCCCTGCTCCATCGCCAAGTGTGAGCAGCAGGGAGGAGCCCTCCAGAGCCATCAGCTCTTCACTGGGTGGGCTCAGGGAGGGGGGTCTGAGGCCTCTCTCATGCCACACCTTCAACCCATCAGAAATCCTGCTGGTGCTTCCTTTAAGATGTGACCCCCCCCGGCTGCCACCCTGGGCCTCCTCACAGCCCCCCTCCCTGGCCTCCACCTCCCCGCCATGGTCTGCTGTCCACGTGCAGCCAAGGGGTCCGTGGGAAGATCCGGCAGGACCACATCCCAACCCTGCTCTCCACGGTCCCGCAACTTCCTGTCATTCTTAGGATAATTCCAAACATGTAACATGGCTCAAATCTCTGCAAAATCATCACCAGCATCCTCTTCGCACTCTCTGTGCACCTGCCACACTGGTCTCCTTGCTGTCCTCAAACTTGCCAGGGGACTTTGCCATTCCCTCTGCCCATTACTCTTCCCCCAGACACCAGCAGCCTCCCTCCCTCCCTGCCTGCAGGTGACTTCTCAGTGTCACAGTCTCCTTCCCCGGCCACCCTACGAGGCAGTTCTCTGTCCTTCTCTATCCTGCTACCTGCTTCATTTGTCTTCAGAGAGTTCGAACCTTCCAAAATAATTTGTTTCCTGCTTCTCTCCTGCAACTAGAAAAGATCTGGGGACCACAGATCTCCAAAGGATCCCTGGATGGAATCCAGGGGATCTGTGGATGTGGATGGAAAAAATATTGTATCCTTATTTTCACCAATCTCTAACTGAGATTTAGCATTTCCTTCCATTGTGTGTGTCGGCAGCAAATGACAGTAGTGTTCACAGAACCTGTGTCTTTGTCACCAATGAAAGCACAAATAGTTTCAAATCACATTACAATAGCAGCAGAAACCTTGAAATATCATTTATGCTCAATACTACTTCAAAATTATGGTGGTTTTATTAGAACCACTGCTTGATCTGATTATTGAGTGCATGAATAAAGAAGTAATTTTTTCTCAATATTTTGATAACTGCATTTTAATATAATTGGTTTCCTTTGCATCTTATAAATTTTACTTCATGGATTTAAAAATGTTATTCTGAGGGAGCCATTTTTTCCTTTCTTTCTTTTCTGATGGCTCCTGCCTGCTTTCTTCTGCTTTCTTCCCCTAATAAACCTTAAACTCTCTAAACCAAAAAAAAAAAAAAAAGTTATTCTGAGAAGAGGTCCATAGGCTTTCGCAAACGCTAAAGGGATCCATGGCACAGAAACCATGAGGAGCCCTTGTTCTAGAAAGTTAGCACAGTGCAGAGACAACTCGTTTTGTTCCACAGCCTCCAGCACCCAGAACAGGCCCAGTGCAAACTAGGAGCTCAGTAAATATCTGTGAGAGAAAAGGAGCAGGGAGAGAAGGAGCAAGGAAGGGAGGAGGAGGCAAAAGAGAGATGAATGTAGCTTAGTGGTGAGGGCAGAGCCCTGGGTTTGAACCTGGTTTTCCCACACACTCAAGGTGACCAGCCTCAGCTTCCTTGTCTGTAAGATGAAGACAACCATACCCACTTCATACGGTTGTTGTGACCATTGAGGAAATTGTGCCTAGTGCATAGTGAGTGCTCAGTAGATTATAACATATTTTGGTCAAGGCCGTGACTTCCTAGCTCTAGGCTTTTGCTCATGGATCTTCCCCCTTAGCCAGGAAGGCAAAGACATTCCACAGAGCTCTCCCCTGCAGATGTCCAGAACATTCTAGAAGCAGGCTGGCCAGGGCTGGGCCACAGGCAGTGGCTGGGAACAGAGACGGAAAACTGTCCATGGAGGCTGGGCTGAGGGCTGGGGGGCCCACACAGGCATTGTGTGTGGGGACGTGGCTGGGGGGCCTCCTCCAAGACTTTAACTGTGAGTCTGGAGGTGTCTATGGGGGTAGTGGTGGCAATGGCAGGACGGTGCTTAGGACAAGCCATTGGGAAGGAGGTCCCGAGGGTCTGGAGCAAACTTAACCCCACCGGCCCAGCCTCCCTCTTGCTGCCCTGTTTCTACCCTAAGGCCCTGTATCCGGGGCCAGTGTCCTCACCCCTCCTGCTCAGTGAGGCTGAATCCGGGCTGAGGTCTGCCATTTTCTAGGGGCCCCTCTTGCCTGAGGACCTGCCTCCCAGCCTTTGGCCCATGATGACACACAGAAAATGACAACCATTTGTGGGGCACACTGTGGAAATCGGGGGACAGTGAAGCCAGAGCCTCCTGCCAGCTCCCCCAGGGCTGAGGCACCACCTCTCAGCAGCCTGCCTGCTGTTCCAAAACAGGCCAGGCAAGCCCCCGCCTCAGGGCCCTCGCCCAGCCCTCAGCCAGGAATGTTCTCCACTAAATATCTCCATGTTCTCACCAGCAGTTGCTGCTACCTCAACCCAGTTTCCAGCCTTCTCCGTGGGAAAGCTGGCGTTGGAGTCTGTTTCCTCATCTGTAAATACAGCAGTGACAGTGGCTTCCTGGGGTTTGCTTGGAGAACAGAGGTGGCATCTGCATCCTCGGGGGGAGCAGAGGCCTTGAGACGACTCTGTCCCCCCACCCCAGGCTGTGCCGGCGTTTTCCGGCTGCTGGTGAGGAAACGCCTAGTGTTCAGGGGTGGGGGAGTCCTGGGATTCAGGGATCTCCATCCACCCTCACCCCCTTCCACTGTCCTCTGAGGGAGGTAAAGGGGGAGAGGCATCACGTCCATTTTACAGATGGGGAATCCAAGGCTCAGAGAGGTGACGTGACATAGGATCCAAATGTCCTTTCTGTGTACGCAGCTGCACTCTTCCTGCAGCAGTCCTTTAGGAGACAAAGTGATTCAATGTGATCAGTCCTGAAGTTATCTTGGAGCCATATCCCTAGGCCCAGTGAGGGAGGCTGTGTGGTTATGGGGTCTGCAGCTATAACAGCCTTCATTTACCAAGCCCCTAGCATGTGCCAAGCATTTAACTCCTTGACTTGTTAATCCTCGTAAGTCTAGCAATAGGCACAAGCCCCATCTTAGATATGAAGAAATAGCCAGTACATGCCAAAGCCAGGATTCAAACCTAGCCTGCGTGATTTGAAAGTCTGTGCTCTTGCTGCACTGCCAGAGAGAGTGGGGAAGGAGGAGAAAGACAGGAGGCTGCGAAGAGTAAAGAGAATGCTGTTCTTGAAACTGTAAGTTTGGAGAATCTGGGGAAGGTGGAGAGGAGACCAAAGAGGGGGCTGTTGATTCAGGAGACAGAGCTTTAGCCAGGAACAGACCGCTAGCAGCTACTTGGGGACCACCCAGTAGGCCAAAGGGCTTGGCAAAGAGATGTTGAAAAGGAAGAAGGAAGCTGCAGAGAGCACCTCTGCCCCTGCAGGAATGGAGGCACTTAGGGCAGAGTCAGGGTAGGAGGGGGAGCTTAGGGACCCTGAGATGATGCTAGGCCATGGACCCCACAACTGGCCCCCAAGGCATCTACATGGTCCCCCACCCTGGCCCAGAGATGGGACACATGCACAATCAGATGCAGTGGGTCCATGGGTGATTCCGTGTAGATGTAAGGTAGAAGCGAGGCAAGGACTGGTTTACCTGGGGTTGGGTGGCTGGGAGAGCACAAGGCCAGAGGAGCAGCTTGTCACTTTTGGTGGCTGTGTGTGTGTGTGTATGTGTGCTTATGCATGCATATGCACATGTGTGATGTGTGTGCATATATGTATGTGTGTTCACGTGCAAGCATGTGTGTGCACATGGTGTGCGTGTGGTGCACATAGTATATGCCTGTTGCATGTGAGTGTGCATGCATGGGCGTGCATATGCTAGCCCGTGCACTCGGTGTGTATGCACACACATGGTCTTGGGGGTGTTCATGTTATGTGTGTGTTCATGTGTGTGTGCAGGGGAGCGCTTCAGAGAAAGAGAGAGCACGAGGAATGGGGGGAGGATTCCTGCTGTTCCCACCGCCCCCTACTGAGGCTGACTGGGTGAGGAGGATGTGTAGGCAATGGGAGGCCTGGGGTGCTTTCTTCTCCCAAAGGTGCCACCACCAGCAGGGATGGAAAGGAGGGAGGAAGCAGCACTTTATTTAAATGCAAATGACTGAAATACAACTTTCTTTATTAAAATGCAAATTGCACTTCAGTCTCTGACACCTCCCCAGTGCCAGAGCCACAGAACACAGAAATCAAAGCTGCGGGACCCCCACGTGCCCAGGATGGTGGGAGGCTCCACTTGCCGTTTGGACAGGGAGAGGTGGGCGGCTGGGACAGAGGGTAGGTCCCAGGTGGGTGTGGGATGCTAAACCACATGTCAGTCGTGCCTCCAAGGGCTCCTGGGAGAGGGAAGCAGCCGCTGGTGCAGGGAGTCGAGACTGGTGGCCAGGACTCTCCACTCCCACACGGGGCCAGGCTGGAGCTTGCCAAGGTCATCTCCTGCCAGCCTGGCTGAGTCAACATGCTGTGCGGTTTCCTAATGAGACTGGGCTCCCGGGTCAGCCTGCACCCCTCAGGGAGCTGATAGGAACTCTGTCTGGTTGCCAAGGCTATTAAACTGGTTCCCTCTTGGGTGATCAGGGCCTTGCTACCAGAGTCAGAATATCGGGGGTTAACCTAAAGTAGCCCCAGCACTGAGCTCAGACCCCAAGGCAGGCCTGCCTTTTTCAGCCCCTCTTTTTGCCAGGGGCCTCAGGAACAGGGCTGCCAGGCTGCCAGGTACAGCCGTGCAGGTCACGAGGTTGAGTAAGAGCTACAGTCAGCCCCATGGCCTGCTCCCCAAGCTGGGTGACCTGGCATGGGGCCGAGGCCTCTGGGAAAAAGGCGTGCCTTTTGCACAAAGACTCCCTTGGCTTAAGCCAAGCATCCTCAGGGCTGGGTTTGCCCACAGGGATGCCTTTTTCTTATTCTTCCGCCTGCAGAGGGCACCTTTTCTTTATTTGCATATGGATGTTATAGAAGCGGGCCCCTGAGACCCCCGGCTCCTCTTTCTTCTGCCCCACATCAGCCCTTCAGACACTGCCTCCCCTCCCTGCAACTTGGTCCCCTGGTTCTCTCTACCTTATTTCCTCCACCCCTTTCCATTCTGTCTTCCAGCCATTTTCCCACCCTCTGTACAACCCTTCCCCATGGGTCTGTCCCCCCAGAATTGGGAGCCTGGCCACAAGCTGGCACCTGGTCTTGCCCCCTAGGGTCAGAGTTGGTGCAGGCAGCCCAGGAAGGGTGGGCCCGGCCCTCACTGGCTCAAGGCTGCGCTGGCACGTGGCACAAGCCCGGGGCGTGGGGGAGGGTCCCCAGCTCCTTCCATCTGCCAAGCTCCTAATATAGGCGGCAGCAGCCATGGCGCGGGGGAAGCAGGGAAACAGAAGGCAACTTGGAGCTGGAGGGTGACAGGGCTGAGCTACCTCCATATAAATAGTCCCGTCT
The DNA here is from genome assembly GCA_004027775.1 of Bradypus variegatus. Lineage (NCBI taxonomy): Eukaryota > Metazoa > Chordata > Mammalia > Pilosa > Bradypodidae > Bradypus > Bradypus variegatus. Next base: position 5,517 of record PVKY010011209.1, read on the forward strand.
GTCACCCTGGGGCGGGCAGCTTCCTGGGGTACTTCTGATATCATCATCTTCCCAGGAGAGCTTTGCTGACACCAGTGGGAGCAAACCAAGGAGGCTGAAGCACTGGGGGCCTACCTGGATGTGCTTCCAGGGTCAAGGCCTTGGGCAGTTCTGGCCTCTCCCAACCGTCTTCTTGGCTTCCACATTTGCACAGACCCCCACACCCCAGGCTGTGTGGGCCAGGGCTTTGAGCCCCTCAGAGAGACCTGCAGAGGGACGCTTCCTTGACGTCACCCACAAATTGCTCGGCTGGTCCCACTGTGCCCAGGTGCTGTTCTAGCTATGGGAGGCCGCCCTGAAGGCCGTGAGCAGATGGCAACTTCATTCAGATCCCCACCTCTCCCTGAGGCTGTCCATGTATGAGCAATTAGAAAGAATTTGGTGGTTGCAGATGGCTCCTGGCTCTTGCCATACTGGCCTCACCCTCCTCAGCCTGGCCCCATCCGGGACTGCAGGACCTGGCCACCCCCTCCAGGAGGAGAGCACTTAGTGTACCCTTAACATCCACCCCGGATGCCCCACCACCCCACCCCAGGTTCCAACTCCTGCCTGGTATTTCTGCCAGTCAGTGTGGGTTTGTTCAGACCCTGCTACCCTGTCAAGAAGGTGGAGAACACAGAGCTGCTCCCAGGACTGGAGTTGGGCCTCCCCTCAGGAGAGGGCTCTGTGTCCATCCCTCCTCCCTCTCTGTTCCCCTCAATTGGACTTGAATCCTTGTCTCAGGGTCTGCCTCTTGGGGAGCCCAAACTAAGTTTTACTCATGAGCTATTTATCCGCAAGACCAAGCAACAGAGGTTGGAATTGGGGAAGGGGAGTTGAGGCCCTCCATTAGTGGCTCAGAGTACTCCAGGGCTGGAGCTTTGAAGAAACACTTTGCTACCAGGCTCTGCAGACCCTCTGCTGCCTTTGGTGTTACGACCGGAGCTATCTCCTCATGTTCTGGGTCCACATGTCAGCATCCTCTTATCAGGCCTTCAAAGTAGCCCACCAGGCCTCATATGGGTAGTGGCAAAATGGTGCCCAGTTCTTAGGGAGGCAGGTCAGAAAAACTGCAGAAGGCTAGTAACATGTATTGGGGGCTTACTGTGTGATTTCTCATTTACACTTATCACAACTCTGTGGGAAGGGCAGCCAGGTGCAGTTGGACAGGTTGTTCACTGAACAAGGGCATCTGGCCAAGAGCACAACTTGCATTATTCCCACCAAGCCATACCCCCCCCCAATCACATGCATGTCTCCCTTGATGTGGGGACCGAGGGAACTAGGGTAAGATGGCCACCTGCCCTCAGCTGACCAGGGTTCTGGGTACCTGAGCCTGCTACAGGAGCAGGAGGCTGCAGCAGGGAACAAACAACCTGAGATTCTGTGGTTTGGTGATCTGGGCAAGTCATCTTGCCTCATGGAGCCTCAGTTTCCCTACCTGTCAAATGGAATCAACACTGCCTCACTGGCCAGAATTAAGCCAGATGTTGAGAGTTACAAAGAAAAGAAAAGTGTCAGTTCTCTTGTGCCTAAAATCATAACTAGATTTGCCTAAGTCAAAGCCCAATAAATATTTGTCATCCACTTAATACAACTATTATTTTTGGTCTGTCTTTGGAGAGCCCCCACCCCCCCCCACCCACCCATCCTGCCTTTTACTGCCAGGAGCCCCTCCTTCCACAGGCTGCCTGACTGCCTGCCTTCTCAGGAGTGGAACAGCGGAGCCCGAATGCCAGGGCACTCCCCGCTAATGACTCAGCCTCCAAAACGAGTCCAAACATCTGGCTGACAAAGGGCACGACTTGCTCCCGAAGCGGCTCCTTCTGCACAAATATGTTCTTAATATTCAATTAGTATTTATCCACCACGAACAACAATTACGCCATTGACTCTCAATGAAGTGCCTGGTTAATTAATTAACGCAGTATTTAACATGCTGGCAGTACTTCTCTGCCAGTGCGACAGTTAAAATAGCACAGTGACGCCAGGAAGAGCTGGGGGCTGGCGGGGGCTGGCAGGGGCACCCTGGGTTTCCCAGGCTCCAGATGTGAGTCTGGGGCTGAGCGTGTGCCACACAAGCCATTTTCTGGGGTTAAGAAACACACTGAGATTTTTAGCAAGCCACTTAACAGTGCCCAGCATGTTTCCACCTCAGTAAAGATGATCAGCCAGGTTCCTCTGGATCCGTTGTATGGATTCTGTAAGTGGCATTCCTATTGACACTACCCCCACCTCCCAAGTTGGGGCACCCAAGAACTCCGTCTGTGCCACATACCCCACCCTCTAGGAGCAGCTGGGGCAGTCAAACCCCATTGTCCACTTCGCCTCCCTCCACCGGCCTCCCCGACCCCTCCAAGACTATTCCAGCACCTCCTTCTCAGGCTCTGTTCCTTCCCCCTGATCCCTCCTGCAGGTGTCCCCCAGAGCTTGTTTCCAACCTCACCCCTCTCCCAGCCTTGCCCTCAGGCCCCCTCATCCATCAGCCTCCAGGTCCTGACTGACCCTCTCTCAGCTCCGATGTGAGCAGGGCTGGCTGGGAGGCAGCACCGGGTATAGAGAGCCAAGGGTCAGCCGGGCAACTCCACTTACCAGCTGTGTGCCTCTGGGCAAGTTACTCAACTGCCCGTGCCTCAGATTCCCTACCCCTACAACAGGGATAATCATAGCATCCACTTGTACTGGTTAGGGTGGGCTGAACTGCTACAGCAAACAGACCCGTAATGCCACGACTCAAACGCAAAGCAGCTTTTTCCTCACTTGTGTCTGAAGCACAGCCTGAGCTCTACGCCGGCAGGTGGGTCCCTGCAGTGTGAGGATTTGATGGACCCAGGTTCTTCCCCTCCTGTGGCTCTGCCTTCTCCAGAGGCCTGGCCATTGTCCTCACAACTCCATCTGGGTCCCCACAGGGGGAAAGAGTATGAAGGAAGCCTAGCTTCTTCCTAAAGGCCCAGGCCGGAAGTGGCACACACCTCTTCTGCTCAACTTCCATTAGTGAGGACGGATCCCATGGCCACACCTGGCGGCTGGCGATGTGATTGCATCATGGGCCCAGGGGGGAGGGAGGAGCTTCGCTTCCAGTGGGAGCAGCCTCTGCCACGCACCCTCAGAGGGTTATGTGAGTGTCTGGCTCGCGGGAAATGCCCCAGAGGTGGCTGCTGTTACACTGTGATGTGCGCCTATTCTAGGCTCTGCGGACACCAAGTGGGCTGGTTTGAAGGTATACGGATTCCAGAAGATCATGTTCTTAAATCATTCCTGTGGGTGTAGACCTACTATGGGTGGGACCTTTCGATTAGGTTATATCAGGTAAGGCCTGCCCAGGTGGGTCTTAATCCTCTTACTGGAGTCCTATATGAGAGAGAAGAAGACACAGAAGTGAAGACTGAAAAAGCCTCAGAGAAGCTGAGAGAGAAAAGCCAGAGAAGCTGAGAGAGGACACACAGAAAACAGAGAGAAACTACAGAAACAGAGAGGAAGCCACCGAAGCCAGAAACTGGAAGTAATGAAACCCAGGAGAGAAGGACCAGCAGAAATTGCCACGTGTCTGGTCACGTGACAGAGGAGCTGAGGATTGCAGGTCCTTGGGGAGAAAGCATTTCCTGTTGATGCCTTAATTTGGACATTTTCTTGGCCTCAGAACTAAGTTGTAAGTTAATAAATCCCCACTGTAAAAGCCAACCCATTTCTGGTATATTGCATTTTGTCAGCTTTAGTGAACTAAAACACCAAGATCCATAAGTCACACTCTATGAGAAGAGGGAGATGTGCAATCCAGGTGTGTACGAGCTGTCATGAGGTGGGCAGGGGGGATGTAGGGGCTGGGGGAGATGTGGGAGCTGAGTCTCGAGGAACGGTGGCGGTTGACTCGGTGGGGAGGGGGCCCCAGGGCCTGCCTTCATAAGGGCACAGCGAGGAATCCAGGGTGGACATTTGTAGTGGGCACACTCACCCTGTGAGGACAGAAGGCGCTCTCCAGGCTGGGGAGTCAGGCTCTCTCCCAGGGGCAATGGGAAGCCTTTGGAGGGTTGCAAACAGTGAAGTAGGTAACATTATCTTCCCACATTTCAGAATGTTCCGCAATGGACAGGCCCTCTGCATCCCCTCCCACCTCTATCTGGCATTCCTTCCTCACCACAGTGCCCAGCAAGCCAAACTACTTTTCCAGGCTCCCTTGCAGCTCAGTTTGGGGATATGAATTAAGTTCTGCCTGGTGGAAGCAGTTGCCCATGATTTGGAAAGCACAGTGAGGGGGGAGCCACCTTCCTCTGTCCTCATCTGTTTCTTGCAGGCAGTCAAGGGGAGAAGACTTGTTGAATGTTCTGCAGCTGTGTTCCAGGGTCCTGGAGGTTGAGAGGCTGCAGCAGTGGAGACAGTGGCATCCTCGTCCCAGCTTCTAAACCCTGGGTCTCAGCTGTAGGAATCAAGACATGTTCTTATGTTTAATGGCTCTTATGGCGGCCTTGCAAGTGCCCACCTTTCTGTTCGGAGCAGAGGCAATAGCTCCCTCATGGCAAGTTGTGCAGAGTTGAGGGCATCAGTTTTGCAGGCCCAGCCTAGAGCCGCTCCTCCAGCCCTTTAAAGGATTCTGTGAGCACCTTAATTGCCTAAAATAGGGATACCAGTTCAGAGGCTTCAGGAGTGGACTAGGCAAAAGTGGGGAGAAGGCCTGGATGAGAGCAGGAGCAGTGGGCTGCAGATTTCAGGATGGATGTGAAAGAAGGTACTTGGGAGGAGTCCCCTCGGCTCAGTGATCTATTGGGGTGGGGGTGGGGAACTAAAAAATGATCCCGGATCCCCTGGCATGGGTGGCTGGTAGAAGAGGGAGCAAGCCACTGATCGGGATGGGAAACAAAGGAGCAAGAGCAGGAGCAAGGAGGAAGATGACGAGCTCCTGCTGGCCTGCTGCTTTGAGGATCTTGGGGGACATTCAGGTGGAGGTGACTGTACCAGCTGCCCTGCAGCATCTTCTCGTCCCCCAAGGCCCAGGTGACCACACACAGCTGAGATGGAATTTTACTCACTGTCTTGATTTCCTAAAGGATTTACTTATACATTTAGCTCCCTGGTGGGCTTCCTGAGATGATTGTACAAGATGGAGGGAAGCTGGATTGTGAGAGGTCGAGGAGTGGGTGGGAGTTGAGTATAGGTAGAGAAGTTGAATGTAGACTTCTCCTTCAAGATGAAGAAGGGGAAGCAGGAGGAGAAGGGAAGAGAGAGCAGGAATTAGAGGCAGGGTCGAGGGAAGGGGGTGCTGGGGGAAATGAGAGCACGCTTACAGACCAGGCTGAGTGGGGGCTGAAGGGGTGGCACCTGCTCCCTCCCCTCCCTTCTTACTGCCCTGCCTCTGCCCAGGCCATGTTCCCCCTGGTCGCACTTCCTAGCTCCCTTCTCCAGTGCATCCTTCAGGTGAGTCAGAGTGAGCACCTCAAGCCTGCCACACCTCCTCCTTCACCCCTCCCTTACTCCAGATCCATCAGTGGCTCCCTGTTGCCCAAAACAAGAGGCCCAGACTCCCCATGCTGCCAGGCAAAGCCCTTCCTAATCTCTCCCCAGCTGCCTTCCCAAACATCTGCCCTGCTCTTTGCTGACCAAAACCTGCTGCTGCAGCCAAATCACTCTGATTTAATTTCCCCCAAATATGCCATAGTCACTCATGCCTAGGAAGAAACCATTCTTGACTTTGCTAAACACTTGTTTGAATTCCCCTATGATTTCAAAAATTCTCCTCTGTAGGGAAGCAAAAGGATTTGACCCTTTGAGAAGCTGGGCTGTGACAGATGTGTTGGTTTTCCACCCAGCGCACAGGCCCCCTTCTTTGGGTCATTTCATCCAGGTGTGGGGCCTCAGGGAAGGGAGGCTCCTCCCCCAGGGCAGCACATGATTGTCAAAGTCAATCCTGGCAAGTCCGTTGCTCCCTTTTGCCAGTGATTGTTTTAAAGATGGGCATGTGACCCAGTTTTTGCCATAAAACCATAAAGAGAAGTCTTCTGGGAGGATTCTGGGAAAAATTTTACTTCTTGATGAAAAGAGAGGAATATATTAGTTGAGGAATGCTCCCTTCCTGATTTTGGATACTGTAGTGAGAGCATGTGATGTGGCAGCCGTCTTGTGACTATGAGGGGAAACATGGCTGACACACCAAGAATGGCAGAGTGGAGAGGTAAGCAGAAATGAGGTCCTAGATAATGTACTGAGCCACTGGACCCAACCTGGTTCTGCCCAACCTCCTCACATTGTGCTAAATGAGCCTGTGATCTTAAGCAAGCTACTTCAGCTTTTCAATCTGTAAAATGAGTAACAATAATAGTACCTACCTCACAGGGTTCTATAAGGATAAATTATAAATTACATAAAGTTTATAAATTATAGGTTTGTAAGTAATGTGTAAAGCCTTTAGAAATATTCTTGGCACATATGCTTGACAATATTGGTGCAAAATAAATAGAAATAACAAAAACTCCTATCGATTAAGCCACTTTGAGTTGGCTTTGCTATTACTCACTGCCCAAAGCATCCTGCTGTTACTCAGGTGGTAAAGACTGAGCTGATTCAGCAGAAGGCAGGGGCTAAAAATCTAGCCTAGAGGAGCCTGTGGCAGGGCCAGGGCAGATGTGAAGACCTTGGA
>PVKY010011210.1:0-12167 GCA_004027775.1 Bradypus variegatus
GGTATCTTGATGATGTTGGCAGTAATGTCACTGAATCTCTAATTTTGGGGAGGGGTGCAAGGGAGGTAGAATCTTTTTTTATTTTTTATTTTTTGAGGTGTGAGAATTTAATGTCACAGGAAGGCAGGACGCTTTGAGTGTGGGCTCCAAGCGGTTGTCTCTTGCTTGACCCCTGAGTTCCCCTCTCCCATAGGGCCGCTCTGGAGCTGATGGGGCTCGGGGACTCCCAGGGGACACGGGGCCCAAGGTAGGTAACGGGCCTGGACTGGGACTGGGGCACCATCAGGATCAAGTGGGGGGGTGCAGGCTCAGCTGGTGTCTCTTTGGACAGGGTGATCGGGGCTTTGACGGCCTGCCAGGGCTGCCTGGTGAGAAGGGCCAAAGGGTAAGTGTGCGAGGCCACCCCCAGGCTCAAGCCCCGTTCCCAGTGTTATCGCCCCATCTCTGCCCCCAGTGTCAAAGCATTGGTCACTGTGTCTGAGTCCTCACCTTGCATGCCTGAGCACCTTTCCTGGGGGCAGGGGGAGCTGGTCTCCACCTCCAAGTTTCCCCTCTGAGCTCCCCTCTGTTCCCACTCCAGGGGGACTTTGGCCATGTGGGGCGACCGGGTCCCCCAGGAGAGGACGGTGAGAAGGTAGGTTTGGGAGAGAGTTAGGGGATGATTTGGAGGCCAGGGAGCCAGAATGAGAGCGAGAAGGGGAGAGGGGCTGTGGTGGTGGTGGTGGGACTGGACTGGGGTGAGGTTCTGCACCGGAGGGCCAGGAGATCCCAGCGGGGCTCAAAAAGCCAGTGTGAGGACTGGGGGCTGTTCGTGAATTAGGAGACGAGACTGGGGATGCTCAGTCTCCTGGGCCCCACCTCACATTGGGACTCTGAGATGAGGGAAGACGTTTGTCGGAGGGCTGTCCCTCTCCCCTCTCCAAGTGATATTGCTTTCCCACAGGGAGCCCATGGACCTCTAGGGCCCACTGGCCAGGCTGGGGAGCCGGTGAGTATCAGCAGCCCAGAACAGGGCTCAGATATGATGCGGGGTTAATACTCGCACTTCCTTGCAGGGCCCTCGAGGATTGATTGGCCCCAGAGGCTCCCCCGGACCCCCGGGACGCCCCGTGAGCACCTGCCTGTCTTTTCTTCACCTTTCTCTCTTCTCTGCATGCCCATTTCTGTTGTCTGGGCTTTCTGCCCACTCACCTCTCCATCTGCACTCACACCCAGGTTCCTTCTTATCTCTCTGTCCTGGTCTCACACTCTCTCTTGCCCCAGGGTGTAACCGGAATTGATGGTGCCCCAGGAGCCAAAGGAAATGTGGTATGTGTCCTGCCCTCTGACCCTTGACCCTTTCTGACACTCTGACCCCATGACCCTTCCCTGATCCCTCCTTTTCCCAAACTTGACTGTCCATATCCCATCCACTCCCGTGAGACCCCGTTTCAACTTTACTGACCCCTCCATGTGACGGTCCTGTCAACTTCGCTAAACTTCCCACTTTCTCCGCAGGGTCCCCCAGGAGAACCAGGTCCTCCAGGACAGCAGGGAAATCCTGGGTCCCAGGTTTGTTATCTTTCCCAGTAAGGAGGGAAGCATGGCCAGCCAAGGCCTCAGGCCATCTGCCCCTTTCCATGCCTTCCCTGACTCTTTTTTTTTTTTTTAATGTCCCCAGGGACTTCCTGGTCCCCAGGGACCCATTGGCATTCCTGGGGAGAAGGTGAGTGACAGGCTAGCTACTATTTCCTCATCTCTCGCCTTTCAGCTCTGTCTCCAGGATAAGCTTTCCACCGGGAGGGGGGGGGTGAGTTCTTTCCCTTAACCCTGAGGATCATGATAAACTGTAACATCCCCTGAACTAGCCCAGGGGTGCCTGCAAGAAATGGAAACCCAGCAAGGCTATTGCACATAAGGAGATATTGTCAGGGTAGAGGGGAACCCACAGAAGCCTGCCGTGGAAAGTATGTCCCAAGCCACGGGACAGGAAAGCCCTTTCTTTGGGTCCCTGTAGCCTCATCTTTGTTTCTCTGCTCTCCTGCCTCCATTTTCCCCAGCGGACATGCTTCTCTCTGCACAGATCTTTGATCTCACTCTGCTTTCTATTTCTACATAATCCTGTGTAGCCTCTTGACCATTTCAGACCCCTCCTCCCCATGACCTTGTAGATTCTTTGATCAAATCCATCTGATTATAGCTTCTGTGTCTCTTATGTCAACATTCTGGGGAAGAATCTGATTGGCTTAGCTGGGCCCAGGTGTCCACCTCTGGTTCAGTTGCTTATTTGCAGGACATAGGGGCATAACTTCATGCTTGCCGGGGCCCACCCCTCTTCAGTGGGAGCTGGGGTGGGAGAAATTTCCAAAGAAAAGGGTGTGGCTGGGAAGCCCCCATCCCCACATGCCTCTCACACTATTTTTAAATCCCTTCTCTCAACCTTCTCAGAGGCAGAGGATTTCTGAGGCTCAGAGAGGGGAGATGGCTAGCCCAGGGTCACACAGCAAGTCTGGCCTGAGCTGGGGCTAGATTTCCCAATCAGTGGGATCTACTTGTTCTATAACCTTGAGGTACCTGCAGATCTGAGTAGAGTTGTTCCTGGTAGAGTTCTGGGACCCTGAGACCCTCCATCTCCCCCCACCCCCAACACACATACTGTACATCTATCAGGGTCCCCTTGGAAACCCAGGGATTCCAGGCATCTTAGGAGCTGATGGCCCTCCGGTAAGAACTGGGTGCTAGGTAAAGGAGGGAGGAGAAGGGATGGCATGGGGATTCAGATGACAACTCTAGGTCCCTGTTTCTTCCTCAGGGTCACCCAGGCCATGAGGGCCCCACAGGAGAGAAAGGGGCCCAGGTAAGTGAGTGACCTGTGGTACATCTGGGTTGGTGATGAGGGTCAGTAAGCAGGGCCAGGGGTCAGGGGCTCATAAGGGGAGAGCCATGAGGGGCAACTAGAACCTGGAGGGGAGAAGACAGTGTGGTAATGACCTCGTCTCCATCACAGGGTCCACCGGGGTCAGCTGGTCCTCCCGGCTATCCTGGACCTCGGGGTGTGAAGGTAGGTGACCCGTGAGGCCTGCAGGTGGCGGGGGTGGTGGGATTCATCAGCACTGGCTTCAGAAATCAGCTCTACCAGAAACAGAGAATTGTGTGTATTACTGTGGAGCTCAACAGTCAACGGGCTGCATTGCAGTGAAGTTGGAAGTTGTAAGTGGGAATGGTGAAGCCCACCCACATTCTAGGCCAAACACAATTTCCCTGTAAGCACACAAACCACATCCTCATCCAAGTCAGGACGCTGACGTCAAGTGGAGGTCCAAGGTACATTGTCCTACAAACGCAGGGATGCTGGGATAAACCCAAGAGCTACATTGTAGCTAGGTAGAGTTGCACTGTGGACCAGGTGTAGGGACACTGGAGTTTATTTCTTTATCGTACCTGAGTCCATTGTAGGTTCCTTGTGGTTCCAGAACAGAGTTTGGTGGTAGCCAAGAGCAGAGACCTCAGATTTTTGCATTGTAGACAAGCTCAGTTACACTGTAACCAAGAAAGTAGGTATATGGTAGCTGGGCATTGAGTTCTGGTTGGCCAGACTTTAGAGTTACATTGTTGCCAAGCCTACTTACATATAGTTTCAATCTGTGTTATAGCCAAGTCTATTTACATCCCATCCAAGACCAGAGAACAATTGTAACCAAGCTCAGCTATGTTATAATCAAGTGAATTGCAATATGGCTGGAGACAGGCCTGCTATTTTCCAAAACACAGAGTTTCATGGTATCCAAGTACAATTCCACTGTAGCAGCTGAGCTCAGTTATATTGTAGCCAAGTGCAGTTTTCCTGCCTGTGCCCGGAATTTGGTGTGAGCAGAGTCCAGGCTTGCACTGAGCAGTCACGCCAAGTGCAGTGTCACGCTGTAGCCACGACACGAATGGGGAACATTCCTCTGCCTTTAGAATGAGACTGGGGCCTGGAACGCTCGTCTTTCTCCTGCCAGAAGGAATTGTGGACGTAGTGTCCCTGGGAGACAGGAATCAGTTGCTTGGAAATTTGGCCTTCTCTGCACACCCCCCGCACAAAAGGCCTGGGGGAGCAGCCAGTGGGAAGGGTGTGTGTGTGGGGGTGGGGAGGCGGCTCTTGCACACCACATTCTCTTGATTGGGGGAAAGGTCATTTCCTCCGAGGCTGTCCCCAGCCCTGCTCTAGTTCACCATCCTCTTGGGAACATCCTGGCTGATTTGGAGCAGGGGACTGAGTTTGGGGCCCTTCTTAAGCTGGGAAGGGGCTTGAGTGCTTTTTTCTTCCTCAGGGCACTTCTGGCAACCGGGGCCTCCAAGGGGAGAAAGGAGAGAAGGTGAGAAGTGAGGATTTCCTTTGGGAGGTTGGGGGGGAGCCCCAGTACAGGGGCCCTGGCTGCAGCCCTCCCCTGAAGCCCTGACCTCTGACCTCTGCTCCTTTCCACCTAGGGAGAGGATGGCTTCCCAGGCTTCAAGGGTGAGGCAGGACCTAAAGGTGATAGGGTAAGACGAGCTCCAGATGAGGGGTCTGGGAGATCTGGGGGGCTTGGGGAAGGCTGGGATGTGGTGAGCTGGGCTAAGGTATTGAACTAAGGGGGCAGGAGTGCCAAAGAGACTGACTTTCTTCTTATTCCAGGGGCACCCCGGACCCCTGGGTCCCCGGGGAGAGGATGGCCCAGAGGGGCTGAAGGGGCAGGCAGGGCTGGCTGGCGACGAGGGGCCTCCAGGCTCATCTGGGGAGAAGGTGAAAGGACCGTGGTCATCTCTCCACTTTCCACTCTCCAGCTTCCCATCCTGCAGCCATGGTTTTCCCCGGCCCTTTTGCCTTCTGTTCTTTGCTCGTGCATCTCTTATCTCAGAAAGCTGCTCCCAGCCTTGCCATCTTCTTTAATCATCCAGCTTAGGGTTATGGGGTGATTCCGGGCACATTATCTTATTTTGTCCCCACAACCACCACGTGCAAGAGTAGGTTTTATCCCCATTTTGCAGACAAGGAAACTGAGATTCTGAGTGTTTGGATGCCCCTTGCAGGCAGGATCCAGGTCTTGAGCCCATGTTTTCCTGATTCCCACTTTCCTGTCCCTCTGCCAGGCTACAGCCATCCCTGGCGCTTTCTCTCTGACCTTCAGGCTGCAATTCCTGACCTTTGTTCTATAATCTCCCTGCAGGGCAAGTTTGGGGTGCCGGGTCTGCCAGGTTATCCAGGGCGCCCAGGTCCCAAGGTAAGGTGCTAGGGGCTGGGATGGACAGGCTCTGGATTCGGAGGGTCTTTAGCCTCTGGGGTTCAAGGCTGTGGTTTTTCCACCCAGTGGGTCATTGAGGAAGTTTCAGATCGGACAGACCTGGGCTCCAATACCTACCACTGATTCATCGAATGACCTTGGGCAAGTCTTTGAGCCTATTTCCTTAGAAGCAAAATGAGGATACAGTAGAATGTACCCCATCAATTGAATAATAGACCTTGTCGATGATGACAATAATCAAAGTGTAGAATCCCTCTTGCTTGGTGTGACTGAGGTTGGTTTATCAACGAAGTCAGCTGAGGAGGAGAGCCATTAAAAAATACATCTTACATATCTTGAATAGTTATAATTTATGAATAAAATGTACTCATACAAAAATGTACATTTGCTTGCCAATATTCAGACAGGATGAGGCTACAGATTGGACTCAACTTTTGTGCCTAAACCACACCCATATTACATCATTGATAATTTGTAGTGTCTATTTATATAATAGAGCAGGAACTTAAAGATGCTTGGGAAGAAGTCTTCGTGCAGAATCCCTCCAGGATTCCACGCCTGTCCCCCTTGAGCTGGTACAATTATCTTGCTGACACCTGATTTGACAGCACTATTTTGTTTTTAGTGATTTCCCTTTATATCAAGTTTTTTCCATTTTACTTAGTTTTGATAGACACCTCTCTTCTCCTTTCCATATGTCAACAGCTTTTGTAAAATTTCGTTAAGTCACTTGACTCTGATAGCAAGTACAACTGGCATAAACAGGTTTGGGAATGAACTCCAGGGAACATCACTGAGTATATAATTCAGTCTGTATGAGTGGAAGTTCATGGGGTTTGAGAGAAAAGCCTCCTAGGCAAGGCCAATCAGAGAACCTCAGGCAATGAGCACTGCATTTTGCAGGGGGCATGGTGTGTTGGTTGAGGGGAGAGCAGTAATAATAATCCTAAATAATAATGATGGCGGCTAACATTTCTTGAGCACTTACGATGGCTCTTTCTATCATAAGATATAAAGCATATAAAGCACTTTCTAGGCATTATTTAATCCACACCAAAACCTGGTAAGGGAGGGATTGTTGGCATGTCCAAGTTACAAACAAAGAAAGTGATGCTTGGAGAGGTAAAACCACTTGTGCAGGGCCACACAGCTAGCCTAGGGGTGGATCTGGGCTCCAAACTCAGATAAAACTCTATAAAATTAAATGATGCAGGCAAAAACCCTTGGCACAGTGTCTGTAACAAAATAGGTCCTGGGGGAAGGGGATTTTGATCAATATAGTCATATTGTCAGGTGTGGCTGGTAAGAAACTGATTCCTCAATCATAAGATATAATGTTAACAAGTGTACGTATGTCTACGTGGGCAGGACTCTTCAAAAGCACAGGGGCCATGGGTCGCCATATGGGAAGGGAGGGAAGAGGGGATTGTAGATTCCTCTGATAGCTTCGCTCAGGTTGGGGAGGATCCCCCCCAAGATGGTTGGGATGGCGAGGGCTGGAGTCTGTTAGTTGACATGTATTGAGCAGCTACGTGCTACGTGCCAGGCAGTGGGAGATGAGAGCAGTGAGCTGAAGTCCTAGTGGGGAGCACTGAATATCTAGTGGGGAGCACTGAATAAGTAAGCAGATGAGTAAGGCCAGTTCAGTGCAAGCAGTATGGGGACAAGAAAATAGGATGATGAGACCAACAGGGGGGCAGAAGGGTGGCAGAGGACCTCTTGAAGGATCGGAATGAGATCCAAGTGAATCTTGGGAGAAGAACATTCTAGGGCAAAAGGAGCTGGCAGTGCAAAGGCCCTGAGGCAGAAGCAAACTGGGGCACCCAAGAAACAATGAGGAGCCCAGTGTGGCTGTGTGGAGCGAGCAAAGAGTGGGGGTAGGAGGAGACGAGGGAGAGGGCTGCCTTGAAGGAGGCTGAAGCTGGAGGGACCAAGAAAGCCTCTGAATTCAGTGGCCTAAAAGGGCCTCCCATCTCTTCTCTGCTTTTTTCTCAACTCAGGGATCTCTCGGATTTCCCGGACCCTTGGGGCCATTGGGAGAGAAAGGGAAGCGAGTGAGTTGTGACGGGGAGGTGCGGGGGGAGAAGGAAGGGCTGGCCGAAGGGAGCAGTGTGTGTGGCTGTGCATGATCCGGGAGGCTGTGTCTGTCTGGAAGCACGCGTGTGCATGCGTGTTCTCACGTGTTGGGCAGGATGCACCTGGTAATACCCCATCTGGTATTACCGTGCACATGTGGGCATGGATAGCAAGGGTCTCTCGGTGTGGATGGGATGGGGTCTGGGTGCTGCAGCCTGCAGACCTGGGGCTGTTAAACAACGGCGCAAACCCGCGTGGATGTCAGATGTCTGGGGCATAAGTGGACATGAGGAGCATGGATGCACGTGTGAAGGGATACAGGTATACCCATGTGTACGTGTGTCTCCGTGCACACTGAGTGACCGTGAATTTGTGCATGCTTTGTGTTGCTGTGTGCATCTTGCCACCCAGTGTAAATGGACGTTGTGCATTTGCACGTGAGCACGCGTGTATTGCTGTGTTGATCAGGTCTGTGTCCTCACCTGAATCCATGCAGTTACGTGTCCCCCCTGGGTGTGTGTGCCTGCAAGACAAGTTATGATGTCTCGACCTGAGGCCGTGGATTGCCGCACGCGTCATGGCGATGTGCCGTCGTGCGAGCGCGGCCGTGACACATGGGCGGCTGTGTGGGAGGACGCGCTTGCGTGCTGGAACCTGGGGGTGTGACTGTGTGAGCGATCAGGTGCCTCTGATCATTGCATGGTTGTGTGAGGTGTGTATTTGTGTACGTGAATGAAAGACTTGTGAACAGATGCATGGCACACATCTTTCGGGATCTTGGATTGGGTGCATTTGTGTGTTTGTGACCTACCCTTGCACCGTAACTCCCTTCTGCCTTCCCTGCCCGATTTCCTTTCCAGGGGAAGGCAGGGCAGCCAGGACTGGAAGGAGAGCGGGGGCCACCAGTAAGAAACCCCCTAAACAGAGCTGCCCCCTCCCCTCCCCTGGGCCTTGGGGGCCGGGGCAGGGGAGGGAGGAGCTGTGGAAGCAGAGGGGGTGGAGAGGTTGTGAGTGGGCAGGAAAGGGGTGTGGGCTGTGTCCGTGGAGGGGCAGGAGGGGGTCACAGAGGGAGGGGGCCTGAGGCCTTGGTCTCCTCTCCGAGGCTCCCCCATCATCCCATTTCTCATCTTTGCCTTTTTCCTGTTCAGGGCTCCCGTGGAGAGAGGGGACAACCGGGTGCCACTGGGCAGCCAGGCCCCAAGGTACGGGGTGGGTTGTCAAGCCCCCAGGCAGCCCTTCTGCCCCAGGTTCACCCAGTTCCTCCCAACCCCTCTCTATTAAGTTGGTTCTGGAATCTGAATCTCATTCTGTCTGTCTTAGGGAGACGTGGGCCAGAACGGGGCCCCCGGCATCCCTGGAGAAAAGGTTAGTGTGTGTGTGAGATTCTGGGGGTGCCCAAGCCCAGGGGGTGGGGAACATTAGAATGCAGTGGTAAGAGCACAGCCCCTGAAGTCAAAGAGCCATGAGTTCAAGTCCCAGCTCTGCCAATCACCAGCTGTGTGACCTTGGGCAAGTCACTTGACCTCTCTGTGCCTTGTTTTCCACCTCTTTAAAAATGGGAACAACCGCAGTCCCCACCCCAAAGGGCTGCAGTGTTGAGTGGAAGGACTTACTGGGTGGTGTGCAGAGGCTTGGCCGGTGCCTGGCTTACAGCCGGGGCTGTGGTTTTCAGCGTGTGGGGCTCAGGGCACGGGGTGGGAGGGGTTGGATAATGACTTCTGGCTGCATTCCAGGGTCTCCTCGGTCTGCAAGGCGCTCCTGGATTCCCTGGGCCAAAGGGCCCCCCCGTGAGTGAGCCCACCCGCGTGGGGCTCAGGTGTGGGTGGAATCTGGGTTGGGGGAGCCTCCGTGTCTTTATCTCAAACCTCCCCAATCTTATCTCCCAGGGCCCCCAGGGGAAAGATGGGCGACCCGGGCACCCCGGCCAGAGAGGAGAATTGGTGAGTGACCCCCTGACCTCTGACCCCGGGTGCATTAGGCCCTCCTTCTCCTTCCCTCATGTGACCCCCCGCCCCTATTTTCTTTTTCTCCCCAGGGTTTCCAAGGTCAGACAGGGCCCCCCGGACCGGCCGGTGTGGTGGGTCCGCAGGTGAGTTGTGTTTGTTGGGGGGGACGTGTGTGTGTGTGTCTGTGTGTGTGTGTGTGTGTGAAACTGGAATCACAGACACCTACTGGCCACGCCCATTCAAGATGAGCCTTCATCCTCTCCAGGGAAAGACAGGAGAAGCGGGGCCTCTGGGTGAGAGGGGACCCCCAGGCCCCCCGGGACCTCCCGGTGAACAAGGCCTTCCGGGCCTGGAAGGCAGGGAGGGGGCGAAGGTGAGACCCTCCCCCACCCATGTGACATCTTGGTTGGACGGTCCCAAAGGCCTCTCAGAGGCCCCCACGCCTCCTCAAGGCTCAGGATGAGCCCCATGGGGAGGGGCCCCAGATTCACAGGGCAGGGGAGACCCCCCCTCTCTGGAGCCTGACCTCATTTCTCCACTTCCCTGCAGGGGGAGCTGGGACCACTGGGACCTCTTGGGAAGGAAGGGCCCCCCGGACCCAGGGGCTTCCCTGGCCCCCAAGGACCCCCAGGGGACATAGTGAGTAACTCCACACATACCCGGCTGCGCTGGGAGGCAGAGGAGAGGGGAACTCCGGGGCGGGGGATGGTGGCGGCCTCGGGGGTGGGGGCAGCTGGGAAGTTAAGGAGCAGTGCTGGAGGGGCTTGGAGGAGACGGAAGCCCCAAATGTTGGTGCCCAGGGGGAAGGGGTTGGGGTCTGTGAGCCTCTGAGAGTGAGGACAGGACCCCGGGGCAGCCTGGGGACACTCTGAACTCTGGATCATCTTCTCCTCCAGGGACCTACTGGTTTGAAGGGTGACAAGGGCCCCCCAGGGCCCGTTGGGGCCAACGTAAGTGTAACCCCATCAGCTGGGTGGAAGGGACTTAGGGGAATCTATCTGGGGAGTTGGGCACAGTCATGATTCAGTCCACTATTTTGGGGATAAACCCACCTCTGCCACTCACCGGCTCTGTAGTCACATCTCTCTTGCGAGCCTCAGTTTCCTTGACTGTAAATCAGCCGTGATGAGAATACCCCATTGCGTCAAGTATCGTAAGCCTCACTGAGATGTCTCATCTGCAAAGACTCACCTACCTGGTGGAAATCAATATATAAAACCCCTTTTCTCTTGGAGCTTATGTCTTGGTAGGAGACGCCAAGGGGCCGGGCCATCGAGACATAGAGGAGAGAGAAGTGGGGTTGGGGAGGAGTATGGGAGGAGCTAGTCCCTCCTGCTAACTAGTAGGCTGGTCAGGGAAGGTGACATTTGAGCTGAAACCTGCAGGAGGAGAAGGAGGAGCCGTGGGATATCTGGGAGGAGAGCAGGCAGGCCAGGCGAGGAATTAGCACATGCAAAGTCCCTGAGGCCTGACATGTCCGAGGAACAGCGAGGAGACCTGTGTGGAATAAGCGAGGGAGAGAGTGGGAGGAGGTGAGGGCAGGGAGGTGATGGGGACAGATCATGCAGGACCTTGTGGGCTGTGGTGAGGACTTGGCCTGTCTTCTGAATTAAGTGGGAGCCATGGAGCGTTCTAGGCAGAGGAGGGACAGGCCCTGACTCAGGTGCTCACAGGCGCCCTCTGGCTGCGGTGGGGAGGAGAGCATGCTGGTAACCACTTAACCCTCCGTAAATGACAGCTCCAGCTATTATTATAATTCCTGACCCTTTGCCCCTGTTTTCAGGGCTCCCCTGGCGAGCGGGGCCCTTTGGGCCCAACAGGAGGCATTGGGCTTCCTGGTCAAAGTGGAGGCCAAGGCCCTGTTGGCCCCGCAGGAGAGAAGGGGTCTCCGGTAAGTGACCTGCCCAGCCCACTCCTCAGAGTGTACCCCAGACCCAGCTCCTGCAGGGTGTCCTGTCCTGACCCCTGCCACCCTCCTTTCAACTCCCCCTAACAGGGTGAACGTGGCTCTCCTGGCTCCACTGGCAAAGATGGGATCCCAGGACCCCTGGGGCTTCCGGGACCCCCGGGGGCTGTCGGGCCTTCCGGCGAGGAAGGGGACAAGGTGAGGGGTTTGTGGAGAGGGAGGGTCCAGGGGGAGGATGTGGGGAAAGAGGGGTCTACGTCTTCTCTCCCCTGTTTCTTCTGCAGGGGGAAATGGGCAACCCCGGCCACAAGGGCAGCAGAGGTGATAAGGGGGATGCGGTGAGTTGGGGGCCCCCGTGAAGGGCCTGGTCCTCAGGGGAGGGGAGAGGGGGCCAGGGATGTGGGGGAAGCCACAGAACTTCCTGCCTTCCCGAGCCTTAGCTCGACACCTACAAGGAACAGAAGCCACCCGTGCTCCCTGGGTTAAAGTGCTGTAGCACCCACCTGCAGGAAGATGGAGGTCCCCATAGAACCAGAAAGGTGCTGTGGCAAACCCAGTCCCCTCTCTTTCCTTGGGAGCACACATCAGGCACTTCTCTCTGCTTGGCCTTGAGGCATCTCAGTCCAACTTCCTTCCAGAAACTTCAGGCCCGGTGCCCAGCACCTTCAGGTTCTTGAGGAGCATCTTGGGAAGGTCCTCGTGGACCAAGCTCAAGACACGTCTCTGATCCCAGCCCTTGGTGGCTAGGAAGGCAGGGTTGAGGGGGATGTAATTGTAATAAAGGGGTGTGGGCAGGGAGGTTGTAATGGACATCTCCAGTGCTCCCTCAGTCTTGAATCTGAGGGGTTTTCAACTGTTCCCTCCTCCAGGGCCCACCTGGACCGACTGGGATACAGGGTCCTGTGGGGCACCCAGGCTCCCCGGTGAGTGCTCCCAGCTGTGCAACTCTCCCCCGGATCCCTGATGGGAAGGGAGCCTCTCCTCCACCCTGATTCA
>PVKY010011211.1:0-12157 GCA_004027775.1 Bradypus variegatus
TCCTCGGGGACCCAGATACTTCTGTATTTAAAGACATCACTGGAATTGTGGTGATTCTGCTCCGTGTAAACAAAAATAAAAACAATAATCAAAGAGGAGAAAAGCTAAAAAACAAAAAACAAAAACCCACTGCTCCCAAGTCTAAACCTTATACAAGAGATAAATATTCCCATTAAAGCTGATTCCGTTCCCAGCGTTGAGTAAACCCATAAATAACGATTGCGGGTGGGGTAGGGTGGGCAAGAATGAAAAGAAAAGTGAACGAGAAAGAAGAGAGAAGGAAAGCGGGAGGGGTGGGGTGGAAAAGATGGAAGAGGACGCTCCTTTGGCCTACAAGGGATTAAAGACATCCATAGGTTTAAGGAGCAACAAATTAATTTACACAATTCCCGAAGAGTCCAGATGGCCCTTAATCAATCCCTTCAAAAGAAGGAGCCAGGCCAGGGCTGCTCCGGCTGCCTGCTCCATTAGCTCTATTTTACAAGGAAACAAACTCGATTCGAGGTGAGGCGCGGCTAGCTCCTGGGGTGGGGGGTGGAGGGGGCGAGGAGGGTGAAGCGAGCGGGCGAGGGGGGAGGCAAGGGAAGAATATGAACTACTTTTCCAAAAAAGGACTGGGTTTTCATTATTCTTCTCTTTAAAAAGTAATACCCTCTTCGCCTCTGCTCCCCCCTCCCCCTTCCCATTTTGTTTAACACAATTAATTGAGCAGCCCTCTCGCCCCGCCGCGGAACCGCACCACTCTCCAGGCCCCGCCCCTGTCTCCGCCCACAGGAGGATGGTAGTGGGGCGGGCACTAGGCCGGCGCGGTCCCACGACCCGCCCGTTTCAGCCAATCAGTGGTCCAGGCGCTCCCAAGCGGGTGTGTCTCAGCGGCGCCGCTGGGCCCGAGATTGCGCGCTATTGGAGGTGATGGTTACGCCCCCAGCTTGAGCCCCGCTTCAGTCCCGCCCCTCCGCCGCCTCCGAGTGACGTCCCTCAAAGTTCTCAGTTTAGCCCCCCTCTTTTCCCTCCCTTTCGTCCCCCCAGCTAAAGAGGGGTAGGGAATGATGCAAATGTTTTATTACCTTTGAGAGCTTCATCCGAACTGTCAGGCCCGGAGGGAGAGAGGAGAGGAGAGAGAGGGAGTGGGAGAGCCGCGGAGGGGCCGGCTTGGCCTGCGGACAGACTTGCAAGAGCGAAGCCTGTAAAGCCGCGAAAAAAATGGGAGACAGGAGAGGCAAAGGCGGGGAGTGAGAGGGAAAGAGGACGCTGGGGGTGGGGCGGGGGTCGCCAGGCCCATCTGCAGAAGTGTACGGAAGAGAAAAGTCGTCATCGAAGCCGTCGGAATTTTCACACTTATTCTTTGTTTTTCTCTTTTGTTTTGCTTTTTCCTTGTTTTCCGTTTCAACACTGTAACTCTAGCCCCTGCGCCCAAGAGGGGAAGGCAGGTCTGCACGACGAATCCCGGGGCCGCGGGGATTAGTGTCATTGCTCTTTCTGGCGCAGCAGCCCCGGGCAGCGCCGGCGGGGGAAGCCGCTCAGAGGCGAATTTCCTCCCGCGGGCTGCAGGAACTCTCCTCCCAGCCCACAGCGAGCGCCAAGTGCGACTCAGCCTTGAGGCTGCAGCGGCGGGGGCATCGGAGTAATAGGATTAGAGGAGGAGAGCCCGCGGCGGAACCCGCGTCCTTTGAACCTCCCCAAAGCCAGCGAGCCAGCCTCTATCCTTTCCCCGCCCGACCCCCCAACATCAAAGTGGAGATTTGGTAACTTTTAACTTTTTTACAAACTCTCAGGGGCCGGGCTTGTTTTTTTGTTTTGCTTATTTCCCGGGAGGGAAAGATGAGAAGTAGCGCACTTTGAGCGGCGAAGAAAAGTGAGAAAGAGAGGAGACTGCGATTGACTCTAGCACTCTCGGAGCCAAGGGACAACCAAACCCAACCGGACCTCCACTCGTCTTAACTGCTGCCGTCTCCAGAGTGTCGCGTTTGGACTTTTCTGCTTTGCGGCTCGGATAGCAACTGCCGGCGGTGTTCTCCGCCCAGTTAGTGGGCTGCCTCCGGGAGCGCGGAGCGACTACTCGCTTTCCGCTCCCCTAAACCCGGCCGGAGGCAACGCCCGCGCCCTTGCTGCACGGCTGCGGGCTCCGGCCCGGCCGTGGGATGTTAGCGGTGGGGGCGATGGAGGGCCCCCGGCAGAGCGCGTTCCTGCTCAGCAGCCCGCCCCTGGCCGCCCTGCACAGCATGGCGGAGATGAAGACCCCGCTATACCCCACTGCGTACCCCCCGCTGCCCACCGGTCCCCCCTCCTCCTCGTCCTCTTCCTCCTCCTCCTCCTCGCCCTCTCCGCCTTTAGGTGCCCACAACCCCGGCGGCCTGAAGCCCCCGGCCACGGGGGCTCTTTCATCCCTGGGAACCCCCCCGCAGCAGCTCTCGGCCGCCACCCCGCACGGCATCAACGACATCCTGAGCCGGCCCTCCATGCCCATGGCATCCGGGGCCGTCCTGCCCTCCGCCTCGCCCTCCGGCTCTTCCTCCTCCTCTTCCTCGTCCGCCTCAGCCTCCTCCGCCTCGGCCGCCGCCGCTGCTGCCGCGGCCGCCGCAGCCGCCGCATCGTCCCCTGCGGGACTGCTGGCCGGCCTGCCCCGCTTCAGCAGCCTGAGCCCGCCGCCGCCGCCTCCAGGGCTCTACTTCAGCCCCAGCGCCGCGGCCGTGGCTGCCGTAGGCAGGTACCCCAAGCCGCTGGCCGAGCTGCCCGGCCGGACGCCCATCTTCTGGCCGGGAGTGATGCAAAGCCCGCCCTGGAGGGACGCGCGCCTGGCCTGCACCCCTCGTGAGTACAGCCGCCCTCACCGCCGGTGTCTGCTGGTTGTGGCTGTTCTGCCGGCTTTCAGGTCATGCCCCCTGGGTGTGTGTTCCGGTCGGTCCATCCTCTCTCCTTCCCAATAGTTTGGCAGCGCCGGAATCGCGCGATTTAGGCTGGGCAAGGGCGTCCAGCGAGGAATTCTCGCTTTCGTGAGCTCTCTTCCCAAGCGCCTCCGTTTCTCCAAGTCTTGGGCGCGTCTCCGCGGATCCGGGGTGCTTGTGTCCATGTGGAGCACAAAGCAGTACGGGGTGTGTGTCTCGTCTGAGGCCTGGGCTGCTCTCGGGACAGCCCGGCAAGGACTGCAGGGCCAGCAGGGTTAGATGGAAGGGGAGTGGAGAGGAGGCCACTGCGCCCCCGCGCGCCCCCAGAGCTTTCCCCGGCTTCTGCCCTCGGCCAGGGCCCCCTCACTCCGGCTACGCTAGCAAATAGATGGGGACCCTTCGCGGCAAACCCTACACTGCCAGTAGCGGAGCGTATTTGCACCCCTGCCTCGGCCCGGGGCGTCCCTTTCACCTCTTCTTACTCTCTCCCCGGGTACACTCAGCCCCGGCGATCCCATTGAAGGCGGTCTGGCGGCTTCTAGAGGAGGGCTTGCACCGAGGCGCTTCGGGCCTCTTCGGGCTGCGGGGCTTGCGCTTTCCCACCCACCTGGACCCCGAGGGCCGGGATGCTTTGGGCCCGGGCACATTGAGGTACATCGTGGCCCCCCAACTTTATAATACAAGAAGGCGGGGGGAAGAGCGAGGAGGGACAAGGACCGGGGAAAATGCAACGCTGCGCGAAGACATTGCTGAGGCAAACTGTGTTGCCCCAAGATCACTCTCCACTTCTGTGCTGTTCACCGCGGTACCGAAGAGGTTCCGGACATTCTAGGTGGAGTTCAGGGCCCACCCGGAGGTCCTTATGTCGCTTTGTGCTTTGCTTTTGGCCGAGTATGCGAAGTTTCTCCCAAGTCTCCCGACCTCTTTCGTGTGACTCAGACAGTAGTAACTGCGGGAAGTTGCGGGAGCCGAGTGGAAGCTCGCTTAGGAAGCCCGGGGATGGTGGGCGGCTTGGGCGGGTAGGGGTGTGGGGAGATGCTATTGTATCGGTTTTGTTGGCCATGTAGGTGTCGCAAACAA
Source organism: Bradypus variegatus (assembly GCA_004027775.1). NCBI lineage: Eukaryota > Metazoa > Chordata > Mammalia > Pilosa > Bradypodidae > Bradypus > Bradypus variegatus. Next base: position 3,966 of record PVKY010011211.1, read on the forward strand.
AGGCGGCGTCTTTTCTTCCTCGGCCGCGGACGTGGGAGCATTCGACTCCTGGTGGATTTAGCGCTTTTGTGTCCAAAAACAAGGAGTCCTTTGTTTCCTTACCACTTCCTGGACACGGGTTAGGGAAGCGTTCAAGGGAAAAAGTAGTCGCTAACGTAAAGGCTCCGGAGCCAAGCTTTGCCCTCGCCACTCCTTAATTTAATGGGACCTCGCCATTCGGCTCCCGCAAACTTTAGTAAAGAGCTCCCTAGCTGTTTGACGTCGGTTTTGGGCAAAAGGTTATTTACTGCTGCTGGAACCACACCCGTCTATTTGAAATCGGTTAGCCTAAAAAGGCGAAAGGAGACGGGCCGGGCGTCTGGAAGCACCACGGCCCTTCTGGTGCCCACCACAGATTAAACTTTTCTTTCCCACGGCAACATTGTTTTTCGAGTTTGTTTCTTTTTCAGTGGAGTAGCTTGTAATCGATTGATGTTTCCCTTCCCATATTGTTTATCGGGTCCCGTAGATCAAGGATCCATTTTGCTGGACAAAGACGGAAAGAGAAAACACACGAGACCCACGTTCTCGGGCCAGCAGATCTTCGCCCTGGAGAAGACTTTCGAACAAACGAAATACTTGGCGGGGCCTGAGAGAGCTCGCTTGGCCTATTCGTTGGGGATGACGGAGAGTCAGGTCAAGGTAAGAGAACCTCGCAAGCCTCAAGGGACAAGCCCCGCGTCATGCGCGCGCGCGCACACACGCACATACATACAAACCCCAAACTGACAGCCTCTCGGCGGTGCGGGTCTGAAAAGCCTGGGGAGAAGTTGAGACAGGGGAGTTGTTGGGGGGTGGAGGGCTTACAAAGGCACTGGGGTCTCGCGGGCGAGCAAACTGTTGATGAACAAAAGGAATCAAGCCCCTGCCTTTGAAATTAGGTTAATCTAGATAGTAGCATGTGCTAGGGGAGCTAGCCATTATTAGAGAATAAAGTCATTACTGAAATATCAGCCCTGAGCATCGATCATGCTAGTTATAAGCTTCTATTTACTCTATTCGTAAATATATTCAAGCTTATGTGCGCGTGTCCATATGTATATGTGTGTGTGTGTGTATAATTTTGTAATGTAGAGCAGCCTTGCATTGCTACTATATTAACTTCTAAAATAGCAGATTTTTAAAAAAATCCACAGGATCTAGCCACTTATCACGGATGAATCTCCCTTTTGCTTAGCTGAAGGCAATCACTTTGGAATAGTAATTTTTCAAATTATTGAGAAGATTATTACCGATTTATAGGATTGAATTCTGCTAAAATAACTTTATTGACAGATTTAAGATATTTTGCTACTTATGACAAGCAACGTCAAATTAAAATGTCATTTTGATTATAATTGAGTTGTACAATGTATTTCGAGGGAATCAAATTTTAGAAATCTTTCCCTGAAAAATAAAGGGATTGAGCCAGTTGTCTAAATTAAATCTAATGATTTCCTGTAGTTCCAGCACTCCCCTTTGTCCCTCCTTTTCATTTCATTGTATTTGTTTCTTTAGGAGTAAGTGTATGTCTGTTTTCATTACTTATATTGTTGCTCTTTAAATTAAGTAGGAGTAACATTAGCTATGTCTGCTGGTAGAGTGTATTTCCTCCTAGACAACGTCATAAAATACACTTCAGGAGTAATTTTTGTATAATGACCATTAGAATACCAACAGAATTAAAATTATTTTTTTGCAGTGGGTTGGTACAGAGCCTATCACAGTAGACTGGAGGTCTTCAAGTGTCACTGTAAATGTGTCTGAATGGCTAGAAGTAAATTATAATGGTTATATAAAGAAAATCAAAATCACTTTCTTAATAACTCTGATTCTCTAGGTAAAACACATAACAGATGTGAAGCATAGAGGATATTTCAATATCTTTGTGAAACTGAGTGCTTATTGCTGATGCCTTAGCTTAAAATATGTATCAAACATAGTATCTAACATGAATAGGCTTAAAATATTTGTATATAAAAGGAATGTCTTGGGAAGGAACAATATTAAAATAGTATTTGAAATAACAGGCATAATAATATTGGAAATAATATAACTGAAAAAATTTTACTTTAAAAAATAACTATTTGATGAAAAGTCTAGTCTTTACTTTGGTTTTATGAAAAACATTAAACCAGAGAGAAAGAAAGAACCAAACTACTGTGATGATTTTTACTGAACTATTATATTCATGCAGTTTACGTTGGTGATTGTTAGTGATTTGAAGTTTGTGTTTTAGCCCACTTTTTTTTTTTAACTTTACATTGCACATTGCACGTTTAAGTGGTGGTGCTTCCCTACCATATTTATGCATATTTAGATCTGAGGTAAGTAAAAAACAGATGTCCAAAAATGAAGAGGAGAAGAGAGGTAATTGCAATCGATAAATGCTGTGCTTTTCCCACAAGTCACACTAAAAAGCAAGTAAACTTCAGGTTGTTCGAAGTTCCCTAATCTAAGAAAGTAAATAACGAATAAAATCACAGCCATTATGGGGCAACTTTAGGTAAGGGAAAGTTTTCTACTTCAGTCTAGAATGTAGGAAAACGGAGTCATTTTTAGGAAAACTAATTTTAAGTGTCCTAGTTTTACTTTTACTCTTATATGAAATCGCTCACTGACAACCTCAATACCCTTGTGTCACTATCGCTATGGCAACGGCAGTCAGTTTGTTGGTGCCTGTTACTGGGAGGAACCCAGGGCGGTGGAAACTGACTGACGGCCCAGACAAGCGAGGTCTCTAAGGGACGGTGGCAGGACGTCAAGGGGCCCGCAGGAGGGATGCGGGAGCGTTAGCCTTGCCTGGCCCTGCTGGCGTTAAATTCCTGCCGCCCCGTCCCTCCTCTGCCTCCCCCTTTTTCGGCCCCAGGTCTGGTTCCAGAACCGCCGCACCAAGTGGAGGAAGAAGCACGCGGCCGAGATGGCCACGGCCAAGAAGAAGCAGGACTCGGAGACCGAGCGTCTCAAGGGGGCTTCGGAGAATGAGGAGGAGGATGACGACTACAACAAGCCCCTGGACCCCAACTCAGACGACGAGAAGATTACACAGCTGCTGAAGAAGCACAAGTCCAGCAGCGGCGGCGGCGGGCTCCTGCTGCACACGTCTGAGAACGAGAGCTCGTCCTGAGCTCCGACGCCCGCCCGCGCATCCCCCGCCCCCGGCCTCCGCCTCGGGGACCCTGGGGACGGCGCGACCGCCCAGCGCCGCGCACCCATCCCGCCTTCCCGCCCCTCGGACCCGGAGGACCAGGTCCCGCCTGCGGGGACCCTTTGCTATTTTCTGAGATGTACATATCTATTTTTTTAACCTAGAAGCAGTGGGGAGGATGGGGGGTGCGGTAATGCAGGGGGAAGAGACACTCGGGAGGTTGATAAGGGAAAAAAGACCACGAAACGCACTGCGCAAATAACGCAGCTGAAATCCGCGGCCCTGCGTTCATCCCTGTCCCGCACCTTCCGCTTAGATCCATTCACCTCCGCGGGGAGCTGCCCCGCGCCGCCTTCCGTTCCCCTGGCTCTTCCTTTCTTTGCCCCCGCCAGCGGCCGGGGCAGGGGCAAGGAGCGGTGATTTTGAAGGACCGACACATCCCGCGCGGGGTACTCGGGAGCCGCGCGGGCGGCCGTCACGGAAGGGAAGGAGGACATCTCTCCCCACCAACAGCTGTGCCGACTAAAGTAACCTGTTGAAGGCTCTTTGTAAATAAATCGTGAGTCACACTGACTAGAAGTTACTTTATTGTGAATATTTAAAATGTAAAATGCTTTTCTGAATTTGGTATAAAAGGATGGAACCCTTTCCTTCTTCATCCCTCCTTTTTAAAGAGCTATTCAAATCACGCCTTTCCTTTTTGTTCTGAATTTAAATGGAGAACCCTAGAAAAGAAAGTTATCAGTCCGTCCCCGGCCCCCCTCCTTTTCTCTGGATTTGTTGACTCTCCCTTTTCCCCTGAAACCCTTCTGGCCCAGCTCACCCCCAGGATCTGCGCCGAGCTCCCGACCCCAGGACTTGAAGTAGAAGACGTGGGAACCAGAGAGGGCCTCAGACCTGCGTCTCCGTTCCTCTCTGAAATTGCACAGTCGTTTGTTGCTATTTATTAGTGATTTAAAGAAAGTATTGGGGGAGGGAGGGGCTACAATAGCTTGTATTTAATTTAACTCCTTTCTGATAAAAAATGCGTGTTGAAGTAGATGGTGGGAATTGTTACAACCACTCTGGGTCAAAAACATGAAAATCCATTTAGTTGCTGTAATTGAATTTGAAGTGTTTTGTATCATAAGAATACTATAGAATATGTAAATTGTTTTCTTTTTTAAGCTAATAACGGTGATATATTAGCATCTTTAACCTTTATTAATTTATGTAAGGAATTCGGTTTGTAAAGAGAAGAAAACCCCTTTGCAAGACCAGTTACATGTAATGCACTTTCTGTTTCAAAGGATAAAGCAAATTAAAAAAAAAAAAAAGCAGTTTGAAGACGTCTGTTGCCTTGAATGAAAGGGTACAGATCATCTGATTTCATAAGTTATCTCGAGTTATAAAAGCCAAAACCATAAAAATGTTGTATTGTCTCTTAGGTGAAATAGCTTCTGCTTAATTTCCTTTTTCTTTCCTTTCCTTTCCTCTTCTTGTCATTTCTTTCTTTTTTTTGAAGAGTGGGGCCACATTTCTACTATCCTGGATCGAGAAGATAAAAGAAATGCAGCCCCACACATAGGGCTTCTTGGAGAGACTTGTCTAGCGGCTGCTTCTGAGGTCCGTGCTGTCTAATTTTGCCCTGATCGCTTTTTCCTTTCTGAAGAAGTCTCTGGGGGCTTTAGAAAGATCTCATTTCCATATACCCAAGATAGCTTTTTAGTCAACTCCTGGCTTCTAGCTCCTAGCTCGATTAGCTTAGAGGCGGCTGTGGAGCTCGCTGGTGCAGTAGCACTGCAGTTTGATGCACTTCTTTTCCCTTCAGACTGTGGGCTGCAGAAGTTGATGGGAAGACAAGAGTCCAGATTTTGCTAAACATTACAATTAAGAAGGATGCATTTAAAGAAAACTTCCTCTAACTGATATGAAAGTCTTTGGAGCCAAGGAAGCAATGTCGTAGCTTCTGTAGCTGAAGTTGCAAAAATATTGGGAATCCCAGGGAGAGGGTTGAATCACCGTCTTGGAACTTTTTGTTCCAGGCATTCAGCTATAGGCTCAGTGAAATATAGTTTTCCCCTTAGTGTTTCAGGTTAATGAGCTTGTGCTCAAAGAGAGAAAAATCAATAGAATTCAGTAGACTCTTCAGGCTAGTGTTTGGTAAAGAAAATGTGGTTCAGTTTTGTTCCTTGAAAACTGAAACCAGTGTGAAAAACTGGGAATGAAATTGTCTGAAAGAAATTATTACAGAAAACATTCCTGATAGCATGGTTTAAAGGAAAATATGTAAATTTATCATTTCTTAGTCTTTTCTCTAGTTTGCTTATGAAGTTCCTAAGAAGTTTCAAACTTCTGAATTTCTATGTTCTTAACAAGACTGCTTTACATGTACTATATAGAGGAAGATTTATTTCCCAAAGGAGGTTTTGCTGGGTTGGGGTGATGTAATTTCAATCCTAGCTGTAAGCATAAGAACTTCTTCCCCCTCCCTCCTTCTTCCTTCCCTCCCTCCCTCCCTCTCTCCCTTCCTCCTTACCTTCCTCTTTCCTTTCTCTTTTTCCCTTCTTTCTCCGTTCCTTCTTTCCTTCTTCCCTTTCTTTCTCCCTTTCTCCCTTCTTTCCTTCGTTCTTGCCTTCTTTCCATACTTTCTCCTTTCCTCCCTCCCTCCCCCATTCCTTCTTTCCTTCCTTCTTCAAATTTATTTCAATTTATGAAATAACTAGGGGCAGGCAAGCCGATTTTCCTGCTGCACTTTCTTACTTGTTAATTTACAACAAATGAAATTCTCTTTTCAACTTTATTTTTCACCTTCACTCAGACCTCTTCTCTCTTGAAAAGTCAAGCAACTTTTCATTTATTCCTACTTCCTAAGAAAAGAAATTTAAAAGTTCACAATGTAATTTGAACATACATATTCACCACATAATTAGAAATGTTATTCATGGATTATTATTAGTAGTCAGTAGTAATATAGTAGTACTAGTCATAGAAAACTTAGAACTGAAACTGAAGCTCTTTCTCAAGAAGTATAAGTTTATAGTATTTATTTGAAATTAGAAATGTGGAAAAGTCTCTCCCAATTCCTTTAGGAAGTATTCCCTGTGAGCTTGCCACCTTTACATTTAGAGCATGTGGGTAGTAGCTAGACTCCAGCTTTTGGGCCAGGCTGCACTGGATGGAAGTCACTCCTTTTCCTCCAGTTGACCACAGCAATGACTTGAGGTTTCCAGCTAATTTACTTCCATCCTGGACTCTGGCTGGTCCAGTTGCAACTGACCCCATAAAACTGGACAGTGAAGAAGCTGGTGGAGTGACATCTTATTTAATTCCCTTATCTTAGTTCATCTGGTTTGGTTTCATGTATCTGCAACAGGAATAGTTTCTCATAAGAGCATAGTGAGGAGGCTCAGGAAACACACTGCTGCTCGAGCAGTGGAGAGTAAGAATGATTTTTTCGTTTTGGCTCAAACTTTTTATGTCATTAACAACCATAAGTATCTGATTGAGGCTGCCAGCCAATCATTACAGTTAAGGGGGTCATGATCTAAAACCAAAATCTTCACAGAAAGTGGACTGATGGACAACTGGTTTAAGAAAATGCTTAAAGGGGACAAAATATCAGCAGTGGAAAATAAAAAGAGAAAAACAAGCATTTTGATTGTTTTGTGAATAGGAGGGTAAAGCTGCTTTTTCATTTTTGTTCTGTGTGTGTGTGTGCATGTGTGTGTTTGTGTTTCTTTTCCTAAAAAGTAAAAATCAAAGAGGCCAGTGAGGGATATAGATTGGAAGGGAGCAGCCCTGAACATGTCTCTCAGATGTTGCAGCAGGAGTCACAAGTCTGAGCTCCTAGACCCCAAAGTCCAAGTTCAATTCTCCTAGTTGGTGATTAACCTCTTTGGTTCACATTCAGGGGATTCTATAACCTAAAGCTCTCCACCTTCCTGCCCAGAGCTGTGGTGTTTTGAGAGACTTTGCAAGCTTGTGAGCTTTGTAATCCACTTTTCCTTTTCCTCCTTGGGAGATGGTGGAAAGAAGGGGAAGTAAAAAAACGCTCATTCTCCTCTGAACAGGGGTGCTTCCCCTCACCTCTCAGCATATGGGCAATTCGGACTGGAGGCTAGTTGTTTTTGGAAATACATTACTAGGTAACAGTCTAAGGGTACATTTGAAACCTTTTGAAGACCAGTTTCATGTAAATGAGTACATTATTAGACATACATCTACTTGGGGGGATCCACACGGTCCCTTAAGCTGGTTATAAGCAGGCACACACACACACACACACACACACACACACACACAACTGGAGAGGTAAAATTCCATTTGGAACCACCTAGCACTGAGTAGCTTAAAGGGACAGTGGGTCCTTTGTTAATCATTGATGACAGGATCTGGTAATACCGAAGGAGGTGAGTGGTAGATTTCATCTACACCTTCCATTTTAGGCTAATTTGCACAGCTTTTCCTGCTCTGGTTTTCACACACATATGCACAAAAAGAACTCCTCTCTCCTCCTCAGTATGACTTTTTACCTTTTAAAAAGCCAGCTTTTCAATACACTTCTTTTTTTCTATAGAAAGTGTGTATTCTGCTTTGCAGTACTTAGATTGCAAACTTCACAGAGAAATGCATTCTCCTTTATATAACCCTTTTTAAGATATGGAGAAAATAGTAGTATAAATTCCCTGTTAATAAAAAGCTTGAGTCAGGGATTGATTTAGGTAATGAACATACAACTATGTAATGGTACTGTGAACAATTGAATCTACGATTTGTTTTATATGACTGCCTGGCATCTGACTATATCTCAATAAAATGAAAAAAAAAACTTGACAGGGGAGTAGTGATGGTGTGAGCAAGTTGTCAAAAGAAAGGCAGTATTTTCCTGAATTTTGGCCTTCAGCATTCCATAGGTTGGCTTGGAATTATTTCACAAACTGGAAAGTTTATCTGAGAGATGACTCTCCAGGCTTCTTCTTTGATCCAACAGATCAGTCACCTCAAAGATAAAATGCCTAGATATGGTGTATTCTCTGTTCTTTGC